>JADLZN010008458.1:0-221217 GCA_018155175.1 Sinocyclocheilus anophthalmus | reverse complement strand
ATTATTATTATTTTTAATTTAATTTAATAAAAGCTTGTTTAAGAGGATTTGTTTTTTTTATATTACTGTGACTTAATTAATAAATGTGACAATAAATGTTGCTTTTATACTCTTTTATAGAAGATTTAAACGATCTCTGTCATTTTTGTGGACTACGCAATGACCCAAGTGATTCAGATGTAACAACTGCTTGGTTTGGGCTCTTTTTATTTTATTTTTTAAATTAAACCTAGTATTATCTTATGTTTGGTCCTTGCTAAATTGGCAGTTGTTACAGATTATTTTTATCTAATTTTGAGACAATTATGGTTATTTAACATATTGTATGATCTTTCAGATTACCTGTGATGGATGTGACGGGTGGTACCACCAGTCATGTGTTGGCAACCCACTAGTCAATAAAGAATATTATTGCCCAGAGTGTATTATCTGAATCAGAATAGTATGCAAATTTTGTAAATCGTTTTTGCTTGCTTTTCAAAATTGCACTTGTATTGAGTTTTTTGTGTTTCTAAGATTGTATATTTTAGTTTATATGGTTTAAAATTGCTTTTCTGTTGTACTGTATTGTACTATTGTATTTTTAAAAAGTGATTAATTTATTTTTGATTGTGATTTCCCATTGTTTAAACTTGTGCACTCACTGTTAACATTAAAAAGACCAGAACATCTTGAAATTGTGTAGTTTTGTAAAAAAAAAAACGTGTGTCTTTTTATGATATGTTCCCCCTTTGTGGTTAGTGTTTAATTTAAGACCCCTATTCGGCAGATACAAAGTGGTTTGACGTGAATTAATGGCATTTGAGTAAAAACACATCAGGAGCCACACTCTGAGTTTTACCTAAAACTAATAAAAGAGAGACATAGTCATTGTGCATATAGTTTTTATTTGTTATTATTTCGACAAGTCTTAAGTTGTTTAACAGAAACACACACACACACACTAACAACAACACCAATAACAATAAAATGGAAATGGGCGTCTGAACAAAAGAATGCCCCTAACGAAGGAATTTAACTGTCTAATTGTAATGTATGGTGTTACACTTAATAAAACAGGAAAAAGTTAGAATTAGCAGGGAATCTGACTCTATGTTGCGATTGAACAGGACGTCACGTACATTAATATGTATTTAATTACAAATGATCTAATTAACATGGTGAAATGAACGTTGCTTGCAGAAAGACAGCAAAACCACCATAAGCTGACTTGCTTAGCCCGGGGCGAAATCATGAAGTCATGATTTTAGTACTGAAGTTTCAGGGTTGCCAGGATATATAAAAAAGAAACGCCCAATTGCTACTAAAAACTACCGCTGGAAAACCGCGGACTTGGCAACACTGCGAAGTTGCGCAGGCGCTGTGAGGGAGAAACAGGGGAACTGAATTCGCCGGTGTTCCATGTTTTTAAAATGTCACAATTATGTCTAACCACTTTTATCTGCAGAATAGTGCCTTAAACTAAAACACTAAACACACAGGGGGAACATATCTTAAAAGATACACTTTTTTTTCAAAACCCCTACACAATTTCAAAACGTTCTGGTCTTTTTAATGTTATCCGTGAGTGCACAAGTTTAAACAATGGGAAATCACAATCAAACATAAATTAATCACTTTTTAAGAATACAATAGTACAATACAGTACAACAGAAAAGCAATTGTTAAACCATACAAACTAAAATATACAATCTTAGAAACACAAAGTCAATACAAGTGCAATTTTGAAAAGCAAGCAAAAACTATTTACAAAAATTTCATAATATTCTGATTCAGATAATACACGCTGGGCAATAATATTCTTTATTGACTGGTGGGTTGCCAACACATGACTGGTGGTACCACCTGTCACATCCATCACAGGTAATCTGAAAGATCATACAATATGTTAAATAACCATAACTGTCTCAAAATTAGATTGCAATAATCTGTAACAACTGCCAATTTAGCAAGGACCAAACATAAGATAATACTAGGTTTAATTTTAAAAATAAAATAAAAAGAGCCCAAACCAAGCAGGTGTTATGTCTGAATCACTTGGGTCGTTGCGTAGTCCACAAAAATGGCAGAGATTGTTTAAATCTTCTATAAAAGAGTATATAAGCAACATTTATTGTCACATTTATTAATTAAGTCACAGTAATATAAAAAAAACAAATCCTCTTAAACAAGCTTTTATTAAATGAATTTAAAAATAATAATAATTGTAATTTTTTTTTAATCCTTTAATTCATGTTGCCTACTTAAATGACAAATTAATATCTAGACAAAAAAAAAAACTAAAATGCTGCATCCAGGTAAATCTGTTCCCCCTGTGTTTTCAATGTAAAAACAATGTTCTGCAGATGAAAGTGGTTAGACATAATTATGACGTGAAACAAAGCCCCCCCCCACCCCGTATCACTGTCTTTGGGTTATAAAATTTCCCCCCCATAGGTTAACCTGTTTGAACATTCTTTTCTTGTACATTCCTGCTCATCTTAATATTTATTAAGTCTACAGTATACTGTCCTGCGCATAAAAAAAAAAAAAAAAATCCATACCTATATTTATATATAATTTTCTTGTGTTTGTATTCTTTAATAATTGCACTGTCCATGGAGCGGACCTGACTTACATTTCACTGCTGGTCATATATTCTCTATATAACCATGTATGCGACAAATAAAAATCTTGAATTTATAAATCCTCAGAAGGTAATATACTGGGAGGGAATCATTTTTTTCAGGCCTCTGGAAAAATCTGTTCCCCTGTGTTTTCAGTGTAAAGTGTTCTGCAGATAAAAGTGGTTAGACATAATTATGACATTTTAAAAACACATCAGGAGCATCACTCTGAGTTACCTAAAATAATAAAAGAGAGACTAGTCATTGTGCAATATAGTTTATTTGTTATTATTTCGACAAGGCTTAAGTTGTTTAACAGAAACACACCTAAAACAATAACAATAACAATAAAATGGAAATGGGCGTCTGAACCAAAGAATGCCCCTAACGAAGGAATTGAACTGTCTAATTGTAATGTATGGTGTTACACTTCATAAAACAGGAAAAAGTTAGAATTAGCAGGGAAATCTGACTCCATGTTGCGATTGAACAGGACGTCACGTACATAAATACGTATTTAATTACAAATGATCTAAATAACACGGTGAAATGAACGTTGCTTGCAGAAAAACAGCAAAACCACCATAAGCTGACTTGCTCAGCAGGGGCGAAATCATGACGTCATGATTTTAGTACTGAAGTTTCAGGGTTGCCAGGATATTTAAAAAAGAAACGCCCAATTGCTACTACAAACTACCGCTGGAAAACCGCGGACTTGGCAACACTGCGAAGTTGCGCAGGCGCTGTGAGGGGGGAACAGGGGAACTGAATTCGCCGGAACACCGGAACACCGGGGCTTCGGCTGCATTAGTCAACTTAATAGCACACAATGATATGCAGATTGAAAGGAGCGAGCGGATCATAAATGACGATTTAAGAAAAGTTAAAATTTATGGTAATATAGTGACTGGGCGGTTTGTCTAAAACTTTAACTACCTTGTTGAGTTATTTTTCTGTGGCGCCATGTCGGATTCGATCTGTCATGCCGTCTTTCTGGTTTAGAAGACAAAATACTTGGGTGTCTTCTCCGCCGAGAAAAGCACACACACAAAATTATCGATATATATGTTTTTTTATTTTTCCCAATGACAACTGTGTCTAAAACACTGTATATTTAACAACTTTCCTTTGATACTTTGATGTATGTCGTGTTAATTTTCCTCTTTGCTAGCTAACGTTAATAATTAGTGCCGATCTGGTTAATCGTCAATAATAATATACACATAAATCATAAACTTCAAAATTTATTTTTACGGAATAAAGAAGCTGAAATGCATTGCTTACCCTGTTCTTTGTCGTGACTCTGTGAGCTGAGCTCGAGCTGTGTATTGGACGGGGACGTCACGGACTGACTAGATAACGGGACGAGATGAAAGATCTTTAATCTTTTTAGGAACCCCTAAAAAGATTTTTTGCCCTAACAAAGTTATTACATAAAAGGCTTTATATAAGCCGTATTACAACACCACTGAAAAATGCTTAAAAAATTTTTTAAGGTAGGTTAGCAACTAGTTATTTTCCTACATTTAATAAAAAATTTGAAAATGTCAACTCTAATTTGTTTTTTAAATGTATCTAAAATCCATTGATTGCCCACTTTCCTTAAAAAAATGTCGTAAATTACATTAATATTTCCCCCAGTGAAATATAGTTAACATTAGTAATATCTATAAATATCAAAATAGTAATAATATTTACTATGTTTATGTATTTATTTAACCCTATAATATATAACCAGTAGCCCTAATAACCCTAACAAACATATTTTCCTCCAAAAACATTATTTAAAAGGAAAAAAAAAAAAAAAGTTGTTTCAAGTCTGTTCAACATGATGCAGTCGTGTTTGAACGGGAAACCTGATATAATGGTGTTAAATCAAAAGGAATTGTTTAAATAAAGTGAACAGCATTACATTTTTTTTCTCAGTGAGCAGTGTTCTTTATCATTCCTGTAATAACACGACTCTTTAAAAGAGGATCAATTCTGTTGTACAGTTAAGTGATGGAACATTCTGTGAAATTATGACTCTGGTGGCTTTCAAGTGTGAGGATGGGCATCTTCTGCATCCACCACAAACAGTTTTTTTTTTAACTAAAGAGCTTGCGTGGAGGAACAATTTTTTAGAGATGTTCAGCTAAATATATCCTCAACATTTATATAGTGTCTCATAATGTATTTGCTGTCCATCCTCAATCACTCAAGTGTAAATGTGTAATTATTAGGTCTAAAGACAAACTGTATGTCATTCCACTTCCAAACAATATTGAAAGAGACTAAAAACTGATTCCTGGGGAACTACTTCTGCAGCTTTATACAGATATCAATGCCAATTGTTGTTTTTCAGCGTTATTTCTCCATACAATTTATTATGATATGTTATAATAATGCAATGATATAATAATAATGCAGGGTGAGTGAACTTCAGTTTTTGGCCATGCAATATAGACAGTGTTTACTTGACAGTACACTTGATAATGCATTCGTTAATTTATTTGTGTTATTACTTTCTGAAAACAATGTATGTCCAAGTAATGAAGTGAATTCCAAGCATGAAGAAGTAAACTTAAAATTTACTCAAAAATGTGACTTAAAATATACTACAACTTCAGGTTATTTAATAATGTACTTTGAAAGTATGCTTTCAATGCATTGTTACAATGATCATTTTCAGCACACAGTTAAAAAATATTCATAAAATATATTTAAGTAAAGTGCAAATAAATATACTTTTAAAAAATAAACAGAACTTTCAATTCAAGTATATTTTGTTAAAAGTTGTACTGTGAAAATAGACAAAAGCATGCTGCTAATATACTTTTTATATATTTAAAGATAGTACATATTTAGTTAGTTAGATAGTTTTGTTAGTATATTTGCAATGTACTATTAAAACAGGTAATATATTACAAATACAATAAAGTATACTTTTTTTCACTAGGGTTTACATAATTAACATGTTGTGATAACCTTCTATATGTGCCTAACAGGGTGATATATTTTCATGGCCAGTGTCTGAACAATCTACCCATAATTATTATTTTTTGAGTCCCCGAGCTCCAATATGTTGACCGATATATTGACCAATATGTATTCCTAATACTTAAACATGTCACTATTTTGGTAAAATGCAAAAAATATAAAAATCATGTACCTTTTTTTCAAACACTTATGAAGTCAAAATGTTACCGCATACCAGGAATGACCCATATATGATCTACCCTAGAAACTAGAACTATAACAAGAAGCTTGTTGATGATGACAAACAGAGTTACAGTGGGTAATATACAGCAAATATTAAGTAATTTACACTTTTATGATAAATAGAATCAATAACGTGTTGTACTGACATTTCCTATTCAAATAAATATATGCCTAGTAGTAAGCACACAATAGGTTATAACTTGGAAAAGCCTCAGTGGTCTCTGCAATGAAGCATTGTTTAAAATGAGTAGATTTTGTCTTCACCTCTTTCATCGCCTTAAATTGTGATCGAGTGATCACTTTCCTCTTGTTCCAAAGTCGCAATTTATATGTTCAATTATATGTTCGGTTAGCTGTCATGCTTTTAAAATCTGTAGTGCTGTTACGGTTGTGTACAATAAAGTGTTTTTGAATAAATCAGTAAATGATTCAAAGACACTCATTGGTCAGCCCCTGGTAGGCCTACTGGAACAAACCTAAACGAGTAATTTTGATGAATTTAATTCGAGTTCCTAGAATTAATCAAAATAACGGCAGTTCTGTAGTAATCAGTTCTTTTGGTTGTTTTGGGTGCTCAATCAATCATATTAAATGCGGCCAGGGCTGTTTAGTAGTCAATTCCCCTGGAGTTCCAATGATTCAGATATTGAAGAATCGATTATTTTTAAGATTGACTCCCAGCCTTACTCAAAGCAACACTACCTGACCTTAACCCCTTCGAACCCTGCATCCATTGAAATGGACATCACATGATGTTTTGTTTAAACCAATAAAATTTTATGTTTTCATAATATGAGCCATGCCTTGTCACTGATTGGTCCCTGATCAACCAATCACAATGAAGATATGACTCTTAACTTAATCTGATTGAGCTACAGGCATCACAAAAGAGATACATGACTAATCAACTAGACAAGAAGAGGAGGAAGTCCACATTTGACCTTTTTATATGCAGATTTATGTTTATGGTAGCCTCGTCAACTTGCAACTATTATAAAATTAAGACTATCAAATGATAATATTCAAAGTTATTTTGAAGATCTTTTAGAGTTGCAGAACACAGGATTTTTTTAATAAAATGTAATGTCCATCGCAATGGACATCAGGTCAGATCAGCAGCACTTCATGAATTAGTTGTTTAACAGGTTGAGAAATGTGTGGAAGCATCTCAAAGCTAAATACAGAGCTACACATTCTATTGTTAATGTTTTATGAACATTGATGTTAATTAATTAAATTAATATTCATATGATTTCATTTATGTCATCAAAGTGACCATAGCCTGTCAATCAACTTTTCATTCGTTTTAGTGAGAAACAGCCATAGTGGATCAGTGAATACACAGCAACACACACACTAACACCCCCTCCACACACACTGATGCCTTGATGCTATAATGCAAACAATCATATATTCATCAACACAATCAGCAAGTACACATAAACCCATTCACATACACACAAAGACATTTATACATATACTCAGATTCACCCACTTCAACCAACAAAAAGGATCAACCGTTTTTTTGAGACTGTCATATTATCATCTTACTTACCGTTTTTACCCGACCTTTTAAACAGCATTGTTCATTCTTATAGTACGGTATGTGTTCTTTTCAAAATCTTAAACACTAGTTCAACTATTGTGCACAAGCTCTACTTATTATGTATGGTTAAAATATGGGGATTTTTATTTTGCGCCATTATAAATGGCCATGCAGAAATCTAAAAAAAAATTAGTTTTGCACAAATCTGTTTTATTAGACTTATTTCTATATTGGAGAAGAGCACATATCAAGTATGATACCTATTTTTTTTTTTTTTGCAAAATCAGTTCTGAAGGTGGGTTAAATGGTCACACAGCCTCCCATGGCTCCTAGTAATGTTTTTAAACTTAAACCAATTAAAAATGCATAACAAAATATCACTAATTATATGAACAGCATGTATAAGTTCTGAAAGTTAGAGGAAATTACTTCAAAATTCCATTAATCATCATAGGACAAGCCAAAATTAATTGCAAAAATGGCAATTTTTTTTAGTTTATGTGACAAGGTCTAGCATCATTTGATTATATAGACTACTTTATCCAGATGGCACAAACATGGGTGACAAAATTACTACCCTAACAAAATAAATAATAGATGGGAAGACTCATGAAGCATGCAAAAAAAAAAACAAAAAAAAAAAAATAGACACACACACGCACACATCCCAAAGATTGAAAAAAGTTTATAACATAAAGTGTTATGATTGAGTGATTGTATTTTTATTCAGTTTTGAAACTAATTCAGTTTGTAACAAGATGCTTTCCATGTGTTCCTTTTCTAACAGTGTTCAGGTATGACTGTAATTATAGCCACCGGAACCTTTCAATAAAAAAGACACAAATGATAAAAAAAAATAAATAAAATAACATAAATAAAAAATACAAAATCAAATCAAAATAAAAAAAAATATAAAATCACTAACTTCCAATAAACTTCATAAAAAAAAACAAAACAAATAAAAAAAAAAAAAAAAAAAAAAAAAAAAAAAAAAAAAAAAAAATACTAAATAAACATACATAATAAAAATAGCTTCAATAAAAAAAAATAATATCAAATATCAAATACAAATAAAAAACAAATAATTAAAAAATATAAAAAAAATAATCAATAGAAAAAAATCAAATAAATAAAAAAAAAACTTCAAAATATAAAAAAACAAATAATAAAAAAAAGTTCAAATAATCAAGAAAATACAAACAATCACCACAAATAAAAGAAAAATAAATAAAAATATAAAAAATAAAAATGTAAAACATTACAAAAAATACAATAAAAAAAAATAATAAAAAAATAACCATTTCAAACTAAAAATATCTAAACCTTGACAAAAAGTAGTCTTTAAGAATGTCAAAATGTATAATAAAAGCTAGTAATTATATGTCTAAAAATAACTAAGGAATGCACAAGATTCTCTAGTGGTTACATCATGGCATTATACATGTTTTTCTTTTTTACTTTCACCAGAGCCTTAAAAACAGATTTTAAAGGCATAGCCTCTATTTTAACTTGAAATACTGCATTAATTAAAAATAATTGTAAAAGAAAATGCGTTATTTGCAGTGGATCATAATTACTACATAAATATTAATTAGTACAATAAATTCTCTCAAAATATTATTAATAAAATTACTATTACGGAAGAAAAACTATTACATAGATTTTACTGGAAAGAAAAAAAAAAGTTTAATTTTCAGGTGTTCTACAAGTGAGGAGGACCAGAGGGTCAAATGATCAAATACTTTTTGAGGTCACTGTAGCTGGTATTTTAGATGCTTGTGTTCCCACTAGGCTGCTTTACAAACTAACCAGACAACCTTATTCAACCAGGATTACCAGAACGATTTACTGTACATTTTCGTATGGTTGATTGGTAAACTATCACTAACCAGCATAAAACCTCCAGGACGTTCTTCTTAGCAAATCTTTTTAGCAGAATATGTTTATGTTCTTGAAATGGCACCTTTGATTATTCAGTATATGACTATGTGCAGTATCTTCTCTAGTAAATAAAAAAATACATTAGTCATCACATCCGCTGTCCAACCTAAAAGCAAAGCAAAGCAAAACAAAACACACAGGGAAAAAAAAAATTAACAATGGATGAGAATGTGTTCAAGGTGACATTTTTAATTACCAAGGATTTTAACATGTATATTTTAAGAGCCACTTATACACATATTGCACATAATAATCTGTATTAAACTGGACTAGCATAATGGACCAATGTACTGTATATCAAGTTCAAGTTTGTTTTATTTATATAGCACATTTAAAAACAGCAAGCACAGCTGACCAAAGTGCTGAACAAACAAAAACAAAGAACACAGAGCAACCCACAGATTCATACCATAAACTCACAAAGAGTTGAAAGCCAAAGAGAAGAAATAAGTTTTAAGAGATTATTTAAAAACAGTTTCTGTGCCGATCTGATATAGTCTGGAAGGCTGTTCCACAGCCTAGGGCCAGCAACCGCAAAGGCTCTATCCCCTCTATGCTTTAACCGTGATCTGGGGACAGAGAGAAGTCTTTGGTCACCAGACCTCAGATTTCATGTAGGATTGTATGGATAAAGTTGATCAGATAGATAGCTCGGTGCCAGATTATTTTTAGATTTAAAAACATAAAGAAGAATTTTAAACTCAATTCTAAGATGCACAGGTAACCAATGCAACGATTTCAAAATTGGAGTAACGTGATCAAATTTACGTTGTCCTTTAAGGAATTTAGCAGCGGCGTTTTGTACTAATTGGAGAAGAGCGATGGATGATTTAGAAATGCTGAGGTAAAGAGAGTTGCAGTAGTCCAAGTGAGATGTAATGAGCGCATGGATAGCAATCTCTAAAGTTTTCTCAGAGAGAAAAGATTTAATTTTGGAGAGAAGACGTAGCTGAAAAAAACAAGAACTAATAACCGCATTTATATGTTTATCAAATTTGAGACTCTGCTCCCAGGAGCAAGGTAGTCCAGATCGATACTTCTGCTCCCTGAATTTTCACTGGGACCAAAGACTATAACCTCGGTTTTTGATTCATTCAAAAACAAAACATTTTGAGAGAACCACTTTTCACTTCATCAAGGCACGCAAAATGAGAATCCAGAGCATGTTTATTTCGTTTCAGAGGCAAATACATTTGGGTATCATCTGCATAGCAGTGAAATTATACACCATGCTTTCTGAAAATAGAGTCCAAAGTAAGTAAATACAAAGAAAAAAGAATGGGTGCGAGAATAGAGCACTGCGGCACTCCACAAGAAAGTTTAGCAGGCGACGAAGAAAAATTACCCAATTTGACAGAAAACCTTCTATTTGTTAAATATGATTTGAACCAGCTAAGAACAGTTCCCCGGATGCCCACAAAATATTCCAGTCAAGACAGAAGAATTTTATGACCAGCTGTATCAAAAGCCGAGGTTAGGTCTAACAGAATTAAAATAACAGTCACCAGAGTCAGTCGCTAACAAAGTATCATTAAGGACCCATAATAAAGCAGACTCTATGCTATGCAGAGGCTTAAAACCAGACTGGAAAGTTTCAAAGGTCTGATTTGCACTAAGGAAAGACTGTAGCTGAATAAACACAGTTTTCTCCAGTGCTTTGGTAATAAAAGGAAGATTTGAGATGGGTCGAAAATTGTTAAAATTACTAGCATCAAGTGGAGGTTTCTTAAGAAGAGGTGTCACAGCAGCTTCTTTGAGGCTATCAGGGATAGTCCCTGAAATTAAGCATTTATTCAGAAAAAACACCAAACTAGGTCCAACCGAATCAAAAATTTGTTTTAAAATACGTGGTTTTCCATTTTCGTTCAGCTCTTCTACAAGCACTACTACTACAATGTATATATTGCATTATCTGCCATCTCTAAATCAAAACACATGTAACAAAGTCTGTATGAATATATTAGGCAGTCATGGCCCAGGCCTGAATGAAGGGTTGGGTGTATGACTGAAACTAGACTCCTGCTGTATTAGAGCAGTGAATGAAACCTGATGTGCTATTATGTGTCTGAAGACTCCACTGTACAAGTGTCATTATACACATGCACACAATTGTTCACTTGGCTACATAAATGAAATCTCATGTTGCCTTATGTTGTTTTAATACAAATTACTTATATTAACATTATTAATGTTTGTAAGTAATATAAAGTAACTAATGTAGTCATTTTTACAAATAAAGATATCTTTAGAAGGAGTTTTTGTCAGATTTAACTCATTTCTAGGGATAAAATTGTACCTAAAGTATTAAGTAAGGTTAAGGTTAAGTAGCTACATACATCACTGTCACAGAAAAATGAACAACAACAAAACTTTCAATAACCTTGTGAAAAATCAAAGCTTACTATTAAGCTTACTATATATGCTATGAATTTGATTAATTAAAAGAAAACTTCTAAAAAGTGAATTTATTTAAAACACTCTAACGCAATGCCTTGCAACTGTGTGTACACTGATACAGTAAAGTTAGTTTCAAAGATTTTTTTTGCTTTATCTAAAGACATGTCCTTGTCCCACCTCTTCATAAAAGCGTCCTTGCAATAACAGACTATCAGTATTCCTTTCTCTGACCTTTCTCTACACTTGTCATAATAAACCAGACCTAATACTGACCAGGTCAACTACAGCCAAACATGTACGTATGAACATACATGACTTTTATTTTATGCAATACATATTTCTGTAGTCACTGGCTGTCCTGAAGTCCACTGTGTCTGTGTTCTGCCAATGTTAGGTTAATCCTTTGGAGAGTGCCGTGATGCTGAGAGTACTCTTCAGCCAAATGCTGGAGAATGGAACTGATCTGAGATAAGAGTGCAGAAAGGACAGAAGAGGATATTAGTATTAGTCTTGTTTATTGGTTTCTGAAATCACTAGTTTCTGCTTTTTAGCCACTTTGCACCACTGTTATTCAGCTGCCTTAAAGAAAAATCCTTCCCCTCCCAAAAAATAATTACACAAAACATTTGAGGTTGCCATGAGCTTCTCAGTTATTTAGCATTTAGTTTTGTTTGAGGGTTAATTTAGAAGTTATTGCATCTATGTAGATGCTCTTTAAAATTCTTCAAAATTCCCTTGATCTTTTCACATATAAGAGGTCATTGTACTATAAAAACATCCTATAATTTTCAGAAAAAAGTTCTCTCTTTAGTCTAAAAACAGCTTGTATTTAAGCCACTCCAAGCCAAACCGACAGCTTGTGGAATGTACCACTCTATTACGTAATAGTGTGGCTAAACACCGCCTCCACAAGAAGATCATCATCGGCTTCTACATCACTGCCTGTTTAGCCCCACCCATGTGTATGCACGTAGTGTTTACGAAAGAGGGGGCTACGCGCAGAGAGAGGTCTTTACACAGAAGAAAACAAAACAAAATAAAAGGGCTCCTGAAAGACACAAGATGCTTGGATGTACAGTGACCAAGTGTGGAAAAAAAAAAAAAAAAAAATAGTTTTTGCATTGCCTTCCTTTTGATTCCAGTGTTAGGAAAAGATGTGGATTGGTAAGAGGTATGAACTTTATTTTAGGACAGTTCCAGACCTGCGTCAGTAAGAAGAACTTGGTCCTTGTTTTCACTTCATTTTACCGCGGATTGTTACCAAACACAGGCACAATTCGAGGCTGGATTCAGAAAGAGTAAACTAAAAGACGATGCTTTTTGTGTCGACTACACAGGATCTAAAGTAATGTCGCAACACAAGTGTACAGGGATGGGAAGTATTTGAAATACATGTATTTGAAATACAAAATACTATTTTGTTTTTAAATACCTTTTTGTATTTAAATACATTTAATAGTATTTTTGTATTTGTATTCTTCTGTTTACTTGTTGATCCAGAGGAAACAGCAGGCTAATTTAAAAGTTGATTGGCACCAAAAAGTTTTTTGTATTTGAAAAATACAAATAAAATTTACTAAGCGTACATGTATTATTTAAATACAAAATATTAGTTTTTGTATTTCAATGCATGTATTTGAAATACTGCCCATCCCTGCAAGTGTAACTGTTTTTATTACAAGATCACTATCGCTTTGTCTGTTATTACAGATCGTTTGATATGTACTGAGTATTCATGCGGTTTTACCTTAAAATCACAGCAGCTGTCCATCTGTGAAAGAAGGCGTAGGCTGGCAAACATCAAAAGGTTGCCAGTAATAGCAGTGGGCATTTACTTCCGAGTCTACAATCTGCCACGCCTATTCAAACAGAGCGTTTAGATGAGGGGGAGTCAAAACAGGGACGAGAAAATAGCCTTTACATCTAAAATGTTGTGTTTTTTGATAGATGGGAAAATAGCCTATTACATCTAAAATGTTTTTTGATGTAAAACTCTAGCTAACATTATAAGTGGACTTAGAGAACAGTACAAAATAAAAAACAGAGGCAGTTCATGACCCCTTTAAGCCTCATCATCAGTAGCTTAAGTGAATTTTGGATCTACATCTAACTTTGCACGCTAGACCATATAACACAAGATTTCTGCCTAATTTACTTCAGAGAATCTTCCATGGATTTTACACTAACCATTTTCAATCGCTCTTCCTGTTTCTGTGTAGCCAGCTCCAATGCAGTGTCTCCACTGGCCACCGGAGTGTACTGTCCTTCCTTAACAGCCTGCAGGTGTTTCACCCGACACTGCAGCACGGGCAGATGATACAAGTTCTGCAGAAATGAGCAGAGAACCTTTGGTGATGCCAAATAATCGGCACACAGTTACAGAACATAAACTTGAATGGTTAGGTTAGAACTGCGAGAGTAAGGTGAAGTACATCAAAATTCTTCTTGCCTCTCTTAACCATTTTTGTGTCCACTAGTGTTGATGTCTTGAATAAAATTCAAGAGTGCAAAATGTTGTTTCCTGCGATTGTGGTTCTTGTGGAAATAAAAGTCTATGTAAACACACAGTACACTTGCCGCTCTAATGTGACTTGCATGTGAAGTAAAATTGTTCTACATTTTGTTGATTTAAATATAATATAACTGGCTCATTAAGCTGTGACGCCCCCACTGGATGTCTAGTATGCAAGTGTGCAGGGATGGGCAGTATTTGAAATACATGTATTTGAAATACAAAATACTATTTTGTATTTGAAATACATATTTGAATTTAAATACATTTAATCTTAGTATTTTGTATTTTCAAAATAGATAAGGTACTTTGCCAATCAACCTCCTTGATTTCCTGCAGGGATGGGCAGTATTTCAAATACATGTATTTGAAATACTATTTTGTATTTAAATACCTTTGGAAAAAGTCAAACGTATTTTGTATTTAAATACATTTAATCTTAGTATTTTTGTATTTAGTATTTTTGTATACTTGTTGATCCAGGCAATCAGCAGTCTAATTAAGAGGGTTTATTGGCAAAAAGTATTTTGTATTTTGAAATTACAAAAATGCAAAGATTAAATGTATTTGAAATACAAAATTGTATTTTGTATTTCAAATACATGTATTTGAAATATTGCCCATCCCTGCAATGTGCGGTATGATGATGTTAGTGGATGCGGAGCTGACCCTCTCTTTGGTTTCTTTTCTAGCTTAGTTGCGTCTGTAGGGTATGTCACGAATTCAGTCCATGGACTTCTGTTTATTCACCACCAGAGGTCACCCTTTCCATTTCATTGACTCTCGAACTACACAAACTATTGCATGTCATCCCGGAGGACTACATTTCGGACTACATTAAAATCATTCATTGCACTCTCATTGCACAACAGCTTGTTTCTAAGTATCTCATCACTACTATATTATAACACCCACTCGAACCACATTCTCTGCTGAGTATTGTAGCTTGACCCTTTCCGAGTCTCCCTTGTTTGCTTGCCTTGCCCTGTTATTTGCGGTTTTTTGATCTTTGCGTTTTTCCTTGGATATTGCTCCCTCTCGTCTAGCCCCTTGATTAGCTCGCCCCTTTGATTCTGTCTGCCGATCGTCGACTTGTGCTAGCCCTAGGACTATTCTTGTTTTTTGCCCGCCATATACCTGTCTGCCATTGTTCGACCCTGCCTGTTATAACACGTTTCTTTAATAAAAGCTTGCAGATGGATCCACACGTCTCACATCTAGTCAGCCCCGTTACAGAATACTCAGCCAAACAAGGATCCAGCAGCTCTTCTGAGGAACATTGGCCAGGTATGGACACGGCAAGAATTGTTAGCCCTTAAACAGGGTCCCCGATCTTTGGAGAACCATATTCGAGAGTTTCTAGCCATCGCTCAACTATTCTGATTTACCCGACTGCTTATTGATAGAGTTTTCTGTGATGGCTTAAATCAACCTCTTAGGGCTAAACTTAGACGCGAGGGTCCACGTTCATCACTAGCTCAGTTCATGGATTATGCTTTGTTGACTGTCGGCTCTTTGTTTACTGTGGGTGGTCGCGGAGGAAAGAACCGAAACAGTGTCTTTGACCTAAGATGGCGGGCTGCTGCTTGTTAACAGCGCGACAGCAGAGCACGCTCACAAGATGGCGGCTACAGCGGAGCCTGACCGCAAAATGGAGGCCACACTAGAGCACACTCACAAGATGGCGGACACAAAAGCATCTAGTCAAGTCACGGTTGATCATCACGAGTCAGGTCAAGTCACAGTTGATCGTCATGAGTCAAATCGAGTCACAGTTTATTATCCTGAGTCAAGTCAAGTCACAACTGATATTCATGAGTCCCGTCCGTCACGTTGATCATCCGCGAATTAGTAAATACAAGTCCCGTCACGTCACAGCTGATCCTTCCGGCCAGATGAGTCCAAAGTAAAAAAAAAGAGTCCCTCACGTCACAGTCTGCCATCTGGAGATCACTGTTACGTACAGCTGATCTTTATAGCCATCCACCTCTCTCCCATGTCTAAGCGTCCGTCCAGAGTCTGAACGTCTTTCAAACTGTTAGTCCAGAGTCACGTCAAGCCTCAATACTGTTGGTCCAGAGTTCACGTCCTCACCACCTCAGTTATTTCATCCAGAATCACTGCATCACAGCTGATCATCCAGAAGAAGTCATGTCACGTCTGTCTGTCACACCAAGTTTCTCAAGGTCAGTCTTCGGTTATCCCAGATGGTCAGTTGGTGGGGTGAGGGATGGCATATGTGTGAGGGAGGTATGCATATTTGCACCGCTGGGAGGCACAGCTGGTGTCTGCACGCACCGGCTGGTGTATCCCCAAACCCACTCCACCTCTACCTTCGGTTCATGAACTAATTCACCTGTTGAAGGTGTTACCCGGATGGGGGATCTCGCCTTTGTTCTTTGGTTGGGCGCATCACCTCCCAGAGCTCACAGAGGCGGGCAGGCACCCACTATATCAGGTCGCAGACGTCGTGGCTGAAGCTTACAGTTCTCCTGAGGGGTGGTGGTGCCGCTGCTGTGTTCACCGACAAGAGAATGGTGCCCGATCAGTTCTCAGACAGGTGTGGGCGGCGTGTGCTGCAGAAACTTCCGAAGCGGCTGCATGCCGCCCCAGCCCTTCAGCCTCTTGCCGTGGTGGGATGGTGGCCGCTAGAAACGTAATCGAAAAACTGTCATGTCCGGAGGGTCGAAGAAAAACCTTCGCGCCGAACTATCCCTGGATCCTCGAGGGCGCTACGTAGAACCTCCAGAGGGTGGCGGCTCCGCTGCGAACATCCAGAGTGCAGTAGGGTACCCACACCTGGGAACTTCCTGCTCTCCTGTTCAGGACAAGGAGGCTGTGTCTATGATGAACTCTATGCTAATACTGTTACGGCCAAGGGGGAAGGCCACCTGTGTACTCTCTGCTCGTCCTGTTCCGGCCAGGGAGGCCACGTATGAACTCTTTGTCTGTTCTGTTCCGGCCAAGGAGGCCGTCTATGAACTCTCTGCTCGTCCTGTTCCGGCCAAGGAGGCCGTCTATGAACTCTCTGCCTGTCCTGTTCCGGCCAAGGAGGCCGTCTATGAACTCTCTGCTCGTCCTGTTCCGGCCAAGGAGGCCGTCTATGAACTCTCTGTCTGTTCCGTTCCGGCCAAGGAGGCCGCCTATGAACTCTCTGTCTTGTTCCGGCCAAGGAGGCCATCTGTGAACTCTCTGCCTGTTTTGTTCCGGCCAAGGAGGCCATCTATGGACTCTCGGTGTTTCTGTTCTGTTCCGGCCAAGGAGGCCGTCTATGAACTCTGCTCGTCCTGTTCCGGCCAAGGAGGCCGTCGATGAACTCTTTGTCTGTCCTGTCACGGCTATGGAGGCCGTCTGGGAATCCTCATCCTGTCCTGTCACGGTTATGGAGGCCGTTTGTGAACTTTTGTCTTGTCCCGACCCAGCCAGGGAGGCTATCCCTGAACGCTCAGTCTTGTCTATCAACCCCAATGTTCTTTCTGTGTTGTCTGTCTCTGCTCTCTTTTTGTTACAGTCTCCGCCATGGTCTCCTGATCGGTGGGGTTCACCAAGGGGGTTCTCTGTTCCCTCTGCTCCTCCATGGTGGTCCTCTGCTCCGCCGTGGTGGTCCTCTGCCCCGCCGTGGTGGTCTACTGTCTGGTTCTGGTGGTCCTCTGCTCCGCCGTGGTGGTCCTCTGCTATGCGTGGTGGTCATCTGCCCCGCATGTGGTTGGTTTCTACTGTCTGGTTCTGGTGGTCTCTGCTCCGACTGTGGTGGTCCTCTGCCCCGCCATGGTGGTCTACTGTCTGGCTATGGTGGTCTTCTGCTCCGCCGTGGTGGTTCTCTGCTCTGCTGTGGTGGTCTACTGTCTGGTTCTGGTGGTCCTCTGCTCCGCCGTGGGGATCTTCGGTCACGTCTGCTCTGCTGTGGTGGTCCTCAGCTCCGCCGGCTCTGCCTCAGTCCCTGGTCTCTCCTATCCTTGGACCTGGCCCTCCGTCCCTCCCCCTGTTCCGCCTCCGCACCACCACCCTCCTGGATTGTATGGTGATACCGTGTCTGGAAGCCGCTCTTGGGGGGGGGGGCTCTGTCACGAATTCAGTCCATGGAATTCCGTTTATTCACCACCAGAGGTCACCCTTTACATTACATTGACTCTCGCACTACACAAAATGTTGCATAGCACCCCGGACTACATAACCCATCATTCATTGCACTGATTGCACACGCTGTTTTAATTTATACTGCACTATATAACACACACTCTAACCACATTTCTCTGCTGACTATTGTTTAGCCTGCACCCCTTTCCGAGTCTCCCTTGTTTTGCCTTGCCTTCCCTGTTTTTGATCTTTGCCTGTTTCCTTGGATTTCTCCCTCTCGTCTCGCCTTTGATTCTGTCTGCTGATCGTTTGACTCGATTAGTCCTAGGATTATTCTTGTGTTTTGCCCACCATATATCTGTTTGCCATTTTTCGACCCTGCCTGTTATACCACGTCTTTTTAATAAAAGCTTGCAGATGGATCCATACGTCTCGTCAGCCCCATTACAGGTCCAGGGTGAGAACCGCTCTGGTATGCTGCAGGTCATTGAGATGCATACGTTTGTCTCGGAGGCTGGAGGTCACAGAGCCCTGCCTCTCCTCCAGCTGAGCTATAGCACCATCACACTCTTCTGCTTGCTGAACACACACAGTAAACAAGGCATAAGCTAGTTCTTTATAACAGACAAAACAGTCTGTAAATTCATTTTGTAAATAAAAACTGCATAATACAGGTCATATCCATAAAGGTGATTAATATGAACTAAAACTAAACTGAACACTAAGAATAAAAAGTAAAAAAAACTTTAACTAAAAAATAAAAAAATCTTGGCTCAAAGATAACTAAAAAATATCCATGAAAATATCCAGAACTTTATTTTTCAGTTTTTCAATATATACGAAATTATTCCACTTATTACAGTAAGTTATTGTTACTTATTATTATAGTAAATACTGATACTGAAGTGATACTGAAATACTGAAGTTCAAAACCCAAAGCTAACATATAGCCACAAAGAAAATCAGCTGCCTGAGACAATGGTCAATTAAATAGTTTACCAGTCACTGTGCAAAATATTTTGTAAGATTGTGATTGCCACCACTGGCCAATCACACTCAAGTATACCAGAAAAGATTCAGTTTCAGAAACTGTGTTAATGTTAGTAATTCTACTAGAAAGTAAGTGCAGAAAAGGTAAACTGAAAGTAGAAAAAGCGAAGAGTAAATTTAATTATGTATAAAGTGGGGAAGTAATAAAAAAAAAAAAACTAAATGAATAAATCATTTAAAATTTAAAATGTCTATATTATTATAACCTTGATACACACACACACCTTCTTTGCCTGGAGAATCTTTCGGCGGAGGCTCTGGAGAGTGTTGTGGTAGTCGTTGTTTGTGGGCTGCTTATGGTCAGATCGTGCCTGAGCCTCACTCCAAACAGCTATTGTCTCACGTCTGGCCACCATTGACTCCATGTCTCTCAACAACCTCTCCTGCTGCTTCATCAGTTGAGCATAACGAACCTGGACACATACAGTACACAACATTTCAGACTGAAACCACACTTAGAAGTTACTTTCACAAATACACTTATACACTCACCTCCATGCGGTGAATCTCTGCTCTCATGGTTCATATGTCTCCCTGTCCAATGTCTGAATCTATGGCAGAGCGAGTCTCTCGCATCAGCTGGGTTATCTTCTCCCACAGCATGATCTGACGCCTTCGCACACAAACACACACATAAAACAAAGCAATATAGTGTTCATTCTCTAGCCCTGGTATTATACTGTTTCTATACATTGTGGCTGTATGTATGGCTGTATCACTAACCTAGTGACCTTTTGATCGTAACAGCATTTTTGGGTCAAAGGCATATGAGTTAGCTGCTTACTCATCACCGAAGATGCCCAAAAATGTTCTCTAGGTAGGCATTTAGTTAGAATTTAGGTAACACAAATGGGTGTGGATCCAATTAAGTCCTGTTACAATTGTAATTGTTCTAACATGATTTATAAGAGTGGCTAAATATAATTATGCTATTCGAACCAAGAATTTACTATATCCAATGGCATGATATTAGGGCAACCGCTGCAGATTGAACGACAACAACAACCAGAAGAAAACTGTTAACTGCTGTAGCCAAAGAATGCAAAAATCACTAAGCAGCAATAGAAAGGACAGGGAAAGGTTACCAAAAAAGTAATTTATAAAAGCAAAAGAACGGTTGATGTTGTCATTAAATGAAAACTTACTGTGATCCAACCTCATTCCATAAAACAATGTCACCTACATTAGCTATTCTCCCGTAGTAAAGAGTTACAGTGCAATGTCATTAAGTCGAAGTTTTTTTGAACCCACCGCTCTGCATATTTTGCATGTCTCTCTAATTTACCATACTTTAATGCCCTTTGAATGGAACATATACACTCCCTTTGAACTGGAATCATGGCGGAATATCCTGTGGCGTCCACTTCGCAGGGCACTTATGGTTGAATATAACAAACATCTGAAGTGATAAGAGATACATACAAAATGTGCAAAGCGGGGGGTTGCAAGGACTAGAATTGAGAACCACTGCTCTAAATGACAACAGTTTATTTGGAATTGGGGAGAAATGTTGTCAGCAGTTTATAGAATAAAACAAAAATGTTTATTTTACTCAAACACATACCTATAAATAGTAAAACCATGAGAAACTGATCATTTTGAAGTGGCCTCTTAAATTTTTCCAGAGCTGTATTTTCATTGTTAGTTCATGTTAACTAATTTAGTTAACTAATGTTAACAAATGGAACCTTGTATTAAAGTGATACTACTAAAATCTGAGTCAGGATCAGGGTGTGTATGTGTGAAGTGTGTTGGACTCACTCTGCCTCCACTAGGCTGTTTATAAGTCTCTCTTTCTCTTCGTTTAACCTCTCCAGCTTCAGCTGAGTCTCAACCGAATCCCTCTCAGCCTCCTACACACACAAGATAGATACAAATAAAGTGTTTAAAATGTCTTTTACACAATAAGTCACGTGACTAATATTATAGATCAGGGTTTCTCAAATTCTGAGGTCCACTGTTCTGCAATATTTAGCTCCAACCCTATTCAAACTCTGCAGGACAAAGGATCTCGAGGGCCACAGTATTCTAAACTCAACATTAGTTATTTCTTACTATACGCTGTGAGCTCTGGAAACTAATGCAGTACATTTGACAAAATGGAAAGAGTAAAAATAGAAGAATACATGAAAATGTGATTTTCACAATATAAAACTACACAGTGCATAGTGTTGTACCTTGAGTCTCTGTCTGAACTCTGTCTCCATCAGACTGTTGCTCTGCAGCAGGGCTTGATTTAGATCACTGTTCTTAGTGAGCAGAGAGTTCAGTTTGACCATGTCTGCCATGAGAGCTTTAATCTGTTTTTCCAGATCTGCCTGCTCACGCTGATCCTGCTCCATCTCATCTGATAGGTGACAAACATAACCAACACACACATATGCAGAGCACAATATCAATATCAATAATGTATTTATTTCTCAGACACATTTTATAACTTTGTACTTTGTTTGTTTGTTCTCTTTGTACAAATGGCAAAAAGTTTTTCCATATTAATTGTACTTAAGGTATAGTTCAATAAAAAATAAAAATTCTCTCATTATTTACTCACCCTCATGTCATTCCAAACCTGTATTACTTTCTGTATTACTTTTTTCCCCCTACAAACAATGAAAGCCAGTGGGGTCCAGATGAAATGTTCTTAGAAATATCTTACAGTTTTGAAATAATATGATAAAGAGTAAATGAAGACACATAAAATCCACCACTACATGTTAGTGAAAAGTACATACTCTCTCTCCTGATCTTGCTCTGTTGCAGTATTGTGAGTTGTGTTTGCAGGGTCTGTACAGAAGAGCTGAGGGCCAGTTTTTCCTGAGTGAATCTCACTTGCTCCCCCTGCTGCCAGAGCCACAACTGCTGCTGCTCTTTAATCTCAGCACCAACTTCTTCCAGCTTCTTAGACAGGGTGGCTGCACTGATCTCCAGAGGACCTAGGTCTTCATGCTACTCTCACACACATTGGAAAGTTTAAATATACAGTATCTACAGTAACTTGAAAATTAATTGAAATATTAGTTGAATACAGTAACTTGAAAATGCAATTATCAGAGATTCAAAACATCCATTTGTTAAAACATGTACTGATTGCGAAGTGTGAGCTCTAACCCCTGTACTGGACACAATATCCCTGATCTTCTTGTTGTAGGTGCTGATCGTGGCCTGTTTTCGCTCAATATCTGTGACTTGTTTAGCAATCTCTGCCTCGCGAGAAGAGAGGAGCAAGTGATGCTGGCTCATTTCTTGCTCAAGTTCAGCTTGAAATGCAGCCAGAGAATCCAGATGTGTCGCCACCTCTTGCCCCTCCAGCGTTACTGCATTGATGTCATTCTCTAACTTCGTTAACTAAGCCTCCTGAGAAATCATATAAATGCAAAAGTTTGAATGCAATGTGTCCAGGTCATACTACACCTAAAAATCCAAAGGTAATTAAAAATCAAGGTGCTAATTAAAAAAATCATCACACAATTTACAAATGATTAACTTAAAATTAAGACAATAATTCCAAAAAAATTGTGGTGAAAATTTATGGGTTAGCCGAAACATCCTACCTTTTCTATCCTGTGTGCTGCAGACTTATCAGTCAGTCGACGCGAGTACTTTGCTGCATTATTGTGAGTAAGCTGCTCTTGCAGCTTGCTCATGATCTGGTCCTCCAGATCCATACGCACTGCAGACTCTTTCTCCATCTGCTTTCTGAGACCCTTGAGCTCAGACTGACGCACATCATAGTCCTAAAAAAGAGAGATAGTCATAACATTTCTTTTAAGAAAGACAAAAGCTTTTGACTAGTGCTCATTAACCTGTCTTCAAAAATATTTGAGCTGTAGGTTGATGTGAATGAAGTACCAAACGCAGTGTACTGAGGGTCTTTTCTGTCTCCTGCAGCATTCGTGTATATGTGCTATACTGGGTATGCAGGACCTCCTGGTTCTGGGAGTGGGTGATGAGTTTACGTGAGGTGGTGCAGTCATTCTGGGCCCGGTTCAGACGCAGAGTTAGACGCTCATTCTGCTCTTCTTCCTGTGTGATGGACTTTTTGTAGCCCTCAATCTCTGTGTCCAGAGAGCGCACCTGATCATTGGTCAGCCTTGAGGAGGGATCATCAGTACAAATCAGTACTGTTGTTTGGATCATACCCACACAGAAATCTTGAGCATTATGTTCACCTCAGTTGCTCCTGCATAGCAGTGTAAGTCTCATCCCTCCTCCTCATCGCTAACAGGCTGCTGTTCCATTGCTGGAGTAACTGCCTACGCTCAACAACCACAGAGTCCAGTTCCAGCTGCGCCTATAGCACGCACACACACACACACACACACAACACACGGGGAATTTACAAAGTTTTTTTTTTAACAATATAGTTATTACTTTTTTCAGTTGAATTTATTACAGCAGCTTCACAGTAAGTATACAATCATGTAAACACAGCAAAAATTTTACACCAAATTCTCCATCCAATCACCCCATCCCCAAACAAAAGAAGGGGAAAAAAATAATAATAAATAATAATAATAAATACAATAAAATAAAAATTTAAAGTACTATAAATCAAGTAAAGAGTGTTTCCCAAGTCTGTAAAGAAGATCATGATATTACCTTACTCCCTCAGAGCTTGTTGTAGCAGGCTACCAACATTAACATTGTGCCTTAAGACATTAGTAAAAGGTCTCCAGACATCTTCAAAAACGTTTTGTTTCTTTTTGACAATATACGTGATCTTTTCCATTGATATGTTTGACGCCATTTCTTTGATCCACTTTCCAATTCTTTGCTCATTGATATTTTTCCAATTAAGAGCAATTATTCGTTTAGCTTGTAAAATACACATTTCAATGAATCTGACCTCTTTGCTTTGTAAGAGGACTGATAGGATATATACCCAAAATAAAAAGCTTAGGATACAAAGGTTATTTTTTGTAGTATACGCTTGGCAGGGTTGTACACCATTACGAATTTAATTGAGAAGGCTTTTAAAATTCCAGTTCAGTTCTGAATCAGAAATGAATTTGAATGGAGGTAGTAAAAATGATGCAGAACTGATTCTGAATAAAAAGGAAGTACAATTAAGATCAACTGAAATTTAAAACAATTAATATAACTAACTGTAATTTAAAATGGTAAAAGGAACTTCCATTTCCATCATTTGTTAAATTTAAGTGATACATTAAATAAGCACTTAACCCTCTATGGTACCGTGTTGCCTTCAGGCAACACAACATATTTTAGTTTATTTTAGAGACTCATTTAATTGACCAATGCTGTCTCAGGGAAGTAGAAGTCAAATACTAATAAATGAACATACAAAAAAAGTGGTCACATGACCCACAGGGGTCCATTTTGTTTCCACTTTCAGGACATGTGCACATTACAATACTCCATATTTTGTCCAATGAAAAGTGCATTTTCTTTCCTACAAAAAATCTTAGGTCACCTTCATTGGAAAGTAAAGAAGTAGTTTGAAAAACTTTACATAATATTTCATCAAATGTATCATAATAAATTACAAAAAACTGCATGTTGCCTCAAGGCAACATCGTACCGTAATGGAATCGCATGAAGCCATGCAGGCATACTAGGTTAGAATACAAGTATATGATATTTGTAAGGAAAAGAGTTAGAATTATCTAAATGTATTAGAATTTTTGCATGATTTTGTAATGAATTTTCAAGAACAGTAATTCTCATACTATAGCTGCACATATTATGATTTGTCTGTTTAGAGGAATTGCTTCCTCAGTTTTCACAAGCAGTGAGGTGTCATTAGTGAAGTAGGAGATTTTGCATGCATGTGCTTGTGTGTGCATGTGCATGCTTGTAAGGATAAAGTGCATATTAGGATAAGGTTATGATTATTTTTCATTTTTTACTTTGAAACAACACTGATTATAATGTTTTGGTATGACAACAGATATGATAGTTTAGTTATACTTGTGATCCACGATGGTACAGTGTTGCCTGAGAGCAACAGCTGGATTTGAAATGTTATTTTTTATTAAATATGAGATGTGCAATACATTAAAATCTAGATAAATCTGTTTGTTCAAGTGTTTGGTTAAAGAAATTTATGTTTTCAATAAATATATTTCTTTTTTCTGCATGAAAATGTCAAATGTTTAAATTTGTCCATTGTGGTACAGTGTTGCCTTGAGGCAACAAACTTAAAAAAATTAAATACAAAAATAATAAAATTTTATTGTTATAGTGTCCAATTTTAAGTAGGAAAAACATCACAAATATTTTTTTCCTCTTTGATATCATATTCCGTACCATAGAGGGTTAAATAAGTGTTAACATTAAAGGTTATAGGCCTTACAGACAGACAAACAATTGTGTTTAAAATGTTACCAAATTGTACTCAATACAAATACACTACAGTTCAAAAGTGTGGATCCGTAATTACCTGTAAGCTTTTTTTGTTTTTTGGTAAATTTTATTCAGCAAGGATTAATTAAACTGATCCAAACTGCCAGTAAAGAAATATATGTTGTTATTGTTACAAAACATAATTTTCTATTCCACAAAGAATTCTGAAATAAATCCTGAAATATATTTTGAACATTTATAATAATAATAAAAAAACATTCTGGAGCACCAGATCAGCATATTAGAATGTTACGCTGAAGACTGGAGTAATAGCTGCTGAAAATTCTGCTGTGCCAGTACAGGAATAAATTACATAAAATATTTAAAAATGGAACACTTATTTTAAACTGTTTCCTATTTCCTAATATTACTGTTTTTACTTGTATTTTTGATCAAATAAACCGCATAAGAGCATAAGAGACTTCTTTCAACAAAAAAAACACAACTTTTGAGTGGTAGTGTAAACTTCTTTATTAAATTATACTTTATCCTCATCTATACTTTATCTAGGGTGAAAAAACACTTAATTTCTAAGAATTGTATTACTGATGAATGTCATGACTTCTGTGAAGAAATCTTATCAGGATCCATTTAATGCCAGAACCAATGGTACTAAAGTAACTAATTATGGACCAGTATTAAAATTATCTCAAGATGTCAGTAAGTCAGTACTTTTGCTCTTAATAATATTTACATTTGAACATAACCAAAATGTGATGTTTCAAGTCAAATGTGTTTCATAACTTAAAAATACATCACTTTGAATGTGTATGCTTCACTTGATCTGTTGCAGAGGTGTCTAACCTCAGAAAGAGCTTCCTTTGCAGCCTTTGTCTGCTCAGTCTGAGGGATGATCTGAACTTCATACAGAGATATCTGCTCTGAGAGCTTTTCCACATGCTTGATCAAATGCTCAACATAAAGATCCTGACAGAGAGAAAGAGAGAGATCTGGTTAAAATCATTATATAAGCATGCTAATATATAATAAAATAGCAAACCACATGACATGGCCACATTTAACCACAATCATGCACTCTAGAACTCCACCTGCTGGTGTTTATTCTCCTCTGCCTGAGTTCTGGCTTTCTGGGCTTTGTGTGAAGCATTTATTATGGCTTTGATGTCTGAGCACAGGTCAGTATTGGCCTCCTGCATGTAGAGCAACTTCAGGGCCAGGTTGTCCACTTTAGACTGTAATTCAGAAACTATAAAGAGAGCACAAATGATAACAAGACTAACTGAGATTGTTGAGTGTTAATTGTCTGAAGATGAAGTCTGCACCACTAAAATTGTAAAATAATTATTTCTAAATCCTTTTTATCCTATCTGCTATTGTTCAACAGGTAGCCCCCTCACAAACTGAAGCTATTGGTTAAGCTATTGGTTACTATGTTGCACTGGTTGGGATGATATCTGAATAACAGGGTTTTACAATGCCAAAGAGTCACAATGTTTTTGGGGTAAATCAACTTACTTATGAAAGAAGTATTGTGCATATTATGTTTATTGGTCAGTTTCTTTGAAAAATCATAACTAATGAACAATAAGAATAATATAAATATAAATAATCATCTTAAAAATGTGCTGTTGGTTAGTGCAAAATGTTCTCTACTGTAATTGCATTCTTGTTCAAAATATTTTTTGTTAATGAAATAAAGCTGAAATAAAAATATTAGATAAAAACAAAAACCTAAACGAATAGAAATGTTGCCTAGCAATTAAAAAAAAGTTGAAGCACTAAAATTACTAACTGGAAATAAAAACGGAAACTGAACTAAAACTAAAACTGAAATAAAATAAAACAAACAAACATAAATAGTAATATTTTAAAAATAAAGTACTATAAATAAAATAATAATAATAAATTACAAAAAATCACAAAAAAACTACAAAAAAATTGAATCAATCAAATTTTAAAAATAATATAAAAAATAAAAGCGACTAAAAATAGGAACAACAAAAAAAAAATACTCGTATATAAATATACAAAATAACACTGGTTCATAGATCTTCTTCTCACCTTGCATATGTTGTTTGTTAGCCTGACTGGTAGCATCTTGGTACTGATTTTTTACGCCATCCAGCTGGTCTTGGGCCTGTCTATGCTGAGCAGCAGCCTGGGCATTAGCCTCATGACTTGCCTCCAGAGACGCCTGGAGTCTGGCCAACATCTCATGCACCATGTGTACTTCTTCAGCAAGTTCATGACGTTCCTGAGCCTCTGCCTTTTCCACTACTATCTGCACCAGAGCAATAACGATCAGTTTCTGTAGCCCTTGTTTGTATGTAAGTGTGTGTGCATCTATTTCCCGAAGTACAGAAGAAATTTCTGCCCAGTGTGTGTTGTGATACGTAGTATGTGGGGTTACGCAATACGTACAGGGTGTACCGGGAGTGTCTGTGTAGTTGAACTATGTTGAGCACCTAGTAAAGAAGTTCAAACCAACCTATAATGAAGTCCAGTAATACTTCATGGTGGCAGCGGTAAACAGCTACAGTATCACCGCGTGAGTGTTCGTGACCAATGAAGCGGAAACTTATCATGCCGCGAATCTAATAACCTGGCTGCTGTATAACGCGCGAATCCACTCCACGACGCGATCTCTTGTACACCAATGTGGGACCGGGAAGAAGCACATTGTCTGCGTGATAACTGCTAAAAGGTCCAGAGTAACTTGACGACAAAGACAGCCATCCAACCAGCACAGAAGGAGTAAGTCACGAACACGCAACAGATACCAAAGCCACATCAACCCAAGGAAAGACTACAAACGCAAAGATGAAACCAGCATCGATGTTGTACATAGCATTAAAGATGATGACGAGTATGCATACCAAAAACACTTTTACTCCATCACTATCAGTGCAAAGTGCATGCACAGCATCCATGTGAAACCACCCAGGGATGAGGCATACACAACTCTGAATGTTAAACCACCCTTCCTGCAAGGACATGGATACACGCTTCGCCTGAAAATAGATACCGGGGCATCTGGAAACACACTTCCATTTCGTACATTCAAGCAGATGTATGGTACATCGACACAAAGCATGGAACATCTTAAGCCAGCATCCAATGTAAAACTAACATCATACACTGGTGATGTAATTCCCTGCTTCGGAACTATCAGCATGCCATGCCAGTACAAAGAATCCAGATGGATAGATGCAAAATTTTACGTTGTTGATGTACCTGGACCAGCTGTGGTTGGCTTACCCACATGTGAGCTCCTCAGTCTTGTGACAGTAAATGTTGATGTGATGGTGGAAAAGGAAAACAATGTGAAGGAGGGAAGACAAACAAACGAGAGTACCCGGCAACACATAAAAAGCATCAAAGAACTGAAAGAGAAATACCCAGAACAATTTGATAAAATAGGCAGTTTCAAAGGCACAGCAAAGCTCATCCTAAAGGAAGGTGCCAATCCATTCATTGACCCCCCACGTAAAAGCAGTATCCACATCAAAGACAAACTTCAAAATGAGTTGAACAAACTTGTTAATCAAGGAGTCCTGCGAAAAGTAGAAGAGCACACGGATTGGTGTTCCAGCCTTGCCTTCAGCACAAAGAAAGACGGGTCGCTGCGGATCTGTTTAGACCCACAGAAACTAAATGCAAGCCTGAAGAGGTGCCCTCACAAGATTCCGACTCTGGAAGAACTAAACCCAAAATTTGCAAATGCAAAAGTCTTTAGCAAGCTAGACGCAAAAGCTGGATACTGGTCGATACATCTTGATGAGGAATCACAAATCCTAACCACGTTCCGCACTCCTTTTGGCAGATACTGCTGGAGACGCTTACCATTTGGTCTCAGTGTGTCCCAGGACCTTTTTCAAGCTAAAATGGACCAAATTCTTGAAGGTCTTCACGGTGTAATCAGCATAGCAGATGCCGTTGCAGTATGTGGAGTTGACGAGGAGGATCATGACAGGAACCTAATAAGCCTAATGGAAAGAGCTGCAGAAACAGGACTTGTGTTTAATAGTGACAAGTGTATCATCAAGCAGCAGAGCATATCCTTTTTTGGCAATCTGTACACAGACAATGGCATCAGACCAGACCCAGCCAAAGTACAAGACATACAAAAAATGCCAACGCCACAAAGCAAGGATGATCTACATCGATTTATGGGCATGATGAACTACCTGTCACCCTACATTCCGAAGTTTGCAGATAAAGCCCACAATCTGAGAGGACTGCTGAAAAGCGACTCACAATGGATTTGGGACAGTGATTATCAGAATTGCTTCGAAGTTCTAAAGACAACAGTGACTGTCGATGCTTGCTTAAAATACTACAACCCCGCAACCACCCTCACATTGGAGGTAGATGCATCACAGAAAGGTATTGGTGTAGCACTGGTGCAAGACAACAGGCCCATTGCTTTCGGTTCAAAAACACTAACTGAATGTCAATCAAGGTACAGCAACATTGAAAGAGAAATGCTTGCTATTGTGTATGGTATGCAGCGATATCACACATACTTGTATGGCAAATCATTCATTGTGGTAACTGACCACAAACCTCTCGTCACCATATGCACGAAGCCTCTACATGCTGCTCCTCCCAGACTGCAACGAATGCTGATCAAGACGCAGGGATACAACTACAGCATCATGTATCGTCCTGGAAACCAGATGATTCTTGCAGACACTCTCAGCCGCCTGCCAAACCCTGAAAACAATGAAGATATTGAACTTGATGAACGCATTGATGGACTGGATGCAGAATTTGAAGACCCTGAGCATCATACTGTCGCAATTGTAAACTTTTCTCCGAACAAGCAAGAGGATCTCAGAACTGAGACTGCAAAGGACCCCAAGCTCAGTGCATTAAAAGAAATAATCCATCAGGGATGGCCAGATAAGATACAAGACCTGCCAAAAGACCTACGCAGCTATTGGCCTTTCAGAGATGAACTCGCCATAGAAGCAGGAGTTGCCTTCAAAGGCAGACAAGTGCTTATTCCAGAATCTATGACCACCGACATTCTGATTCAGCTCCATGCAGGCCACCAAGGTATCGAAAAAACACACCGGTTGGCTCGAGAGAGTGTGTATTGGACAAAGATAAACACAGACATTGAAAAAATGTGCAAGTCCTGCAGTACCTGTGCAGAGCACCAAGACGCACAACCAAAAGAACCGCTCACTCCACACAAAACACCCACAAAGCCGTGGCAGTACCTGGCATCTGATCTGTTTGAGATTCACGGACATCAGTACCTACTTACTGTGGACAGGTATTCCAAATATCCTGTGGTTGATGAAATGCCTATTCCAGTAAGCAGCCACGCAGTTGCACAAAAAATGCAAAGTTACATGTCTTTATTTGGTCGACCAGATGAAATAATGACAGACAATGGACCACAGTATACAGGACAACCCTTCAAAAAATTCATAGCTGATTGGGGAATAAATCACACCACAAGTTCACCGCACTACCCAAAAAGTAATGGATTTATTGAAAGACATGTGAGACACATTAAATCCATCATCAAAAAAACAATACAACACAAAGGAGATGTACGAGTAGCCTTGTTGCAAGTGCGAGCGACGCCCATTGACAGTGATCTACCATCCCCTGCAGAATTGCTTCTTGGCAGACCTATCACCACACTCCTACCAAGTCATGGAGATCCAGGGAAACTAGAACACAGACAACACCTGGAAAAAAAATCAACAATGATGAAAACACATCATGATCAATGTAGTGGTAGAGACTTACCTCCACTGTTCCGTGGACAGTGTGTAAGAGTGCTGGACAAGGAGAGGAGAACATGGCACCCAGGGAATATAGTGGAAAAGTGCTGGGAGCCAAAAAGCTACTTGGTTCAAACACCAAATGGAAACACAATCAGACGTACCAGGAGCCATCTTCGAGAGATGTATGCAACACAAACACAGAACATCCAGAAGAAAGTGCAATTCGCCGAAACACCTAAAAGAGATGTGGTTGAACAAAGCCACAAGGATACAGTCGAAAGCAAAATCACTCAACCTCTTGAAACAAAAACAGATAATATAGGCAATGAGACAGCAGTACCAACACGCACAAGGTCTGGACGAATCATAATTAAGCCAGTGCAATACAAGGACTATGTGTAAAGCTAAATGAAAAGAGTTCCAAATATGGACTGAATTTTTTTTTCTGTAAGTAACCAGTTTATTAATGTTCCACTGCTGTTATAATGTGATCCATTGAAAAAAAAAAAAAAAAAGAAGCCTGGAATGGCTTACAGTTTATGGAATATATATATATTGTTGTCATGGTTGTCTGAGATGTTTACACTCTTATGTTAAACAGGGGGGATGTTGTGATACGTAGTATGTGGGGTTACGCAATACGTACAGGGTGTACCGGGAGTGTCTGTGTAGTTGAACTATGTTGAGCACCTAGTAAAGAAGTTCAAACCAACCTATAATGAAGTCCAGTAATACTTCAGTGTGCACGTGTCGTTACACAAAGATGGATCATATCAAACATTTTCAGAGGAAAAATATGAAGAAGTAAACCTTCTCACGGAGCTCAAGGTTCAATCTCTAGCTGATTTCTGAGGTTGTTTTTCAGTGCAGACTGGAATCTTTTCATTAAGTGTTGAAGCAGACCTTCATCACACCCACCACACTCCATCTCTTCATAATCAAAAATAAAGTACCGTAATTCAACACAGACACACATATATAAGACATTAACCGGAGTAACTGTTAATTGTATCTTAGATCATTTTAAATGATCACCTGTTTCTTTTGTATCCTGGTCCTGAGTAGCAGAGAGTAACAAATCTTATTTGTCAATATTTATAATAAATATATTTTTTCAAAGATCTAAAAAATTATTGTTAAATTTCCAATAATTTCTGGTATCACAATTTAGCAGCGCGAGACCTGCAGTGTTTCTTTCTCATCTCTGTTGCTAGGAGACGCCACACTTCCGGATTCGCTACTCTTTATAAAAAAGACAATCAATCTGGGGGGGAAAAAAACTCAAGCAACAAGATATAAAACATAGCAGAGGTCCTAAAATTATTTTTATCTTCATTGTCACTTCCTTGTTATCGTGTTCGTTTACCTTCTTTAAAGACAAAAGACTCTTTAAGGCCACATATTAGGTGGCAGTGCCTGTTAGAACGATTTTTTTAAATACAAACAGATGTAACAAAATGACAGTATATCATATCATTTGTTAGAACGAACATAAAGGTTACAGGTTTTATTTTAGTACTTTTTTCCCTGCCAAACTGGAAAAACTTTGTTCCACACTCCAGTCCAGCAGGTGACAGTAAAGCGCCTATGCCATCCGCCAAAAACGCTCAAGAAGAAGAACAAGAAGTGCGCTAGAATCAGAGCCATGGCTAGAATGGATGTTAGGACAATAACATAGTGAGCTTGATGAATGAGTACACTTCTGTGGGTCAGTATTTTTAAACCAGTTTGATTATTTACTCTCTTGTCACGTGTTGAGATTTGTATTACGTTCGTGTTAACAGGACAGTGTTTTACTCATAGCTGAGTTGACATGGGTGGCTATGTCATTCCATTCTAACAAAAAATGCCTAAAAGAAAGAATACCATAATAGTACAATTTTGTGTAGTAGTAGTATGATCATGAAAAGCAGTTTCATGACATGTACCACAGTATTTTTGAATTACTTTGCAAAGTATCATGTAAATATCAGGCTTCCATGAACATGATATTCATTCAGTACCATGGTATGAGGCAGTTCTTCTTAACCAGGGTTTCGTGAACCCCTAGTGGTCCTTGACGTAAGGCCAGGGGGTCTGTATAAAGTATGAATTTTTGTATAAATTTTGTATATTTTGACATATGTTCCCATGAAAGAAAAATCCAATATAGCTGATGATATGGCCAAATACTGTCAGCTATAAGCCAGCTAACTTGAATTATACTTGACTGTATTTGGTCCTCACAAAGACACAAATGATACATAGATGAGTCCATTTTGTTCTGGGGGGTCCTTGAGGATAGTTCTGAATTGGACTGGGGTCCGGTACGCCAAAAGGTTGAGATTCACTGGACCCTATATAAAATTACTGTTTGTGAGTGCAGTCTCTTCTGTTTTGTGAATTCCCAGAAGAGATGAAGGTTAAAATAAAGCAGTGGAATGGTGTGGCGTCGTGGATGTGGGTGGCCAACGATGAGAACTGTGGCATCTGCAGAGCGCCTTTCAACGGCTGTTGCCCAGACTGTGGGTTACCTGATTTCACTTGATCTACACTGCCTCCTGTGCCTTTTTGTGCTGTTTTGTTATGAAGTCCTGTTGCTTTTTAAGTTCTACTTATGTAGTTGAAGAAAATGTAATCAGCATTACAAAATGAAATGTACTCTCTGGTTTTAACAGGTAAGGTCCCAGGAGATGATTGTCCGTTGGTTTGGGGTCAGTGCTCTCACTGTTTCCACATGCACTGCATCCTGAAGTGGCTGAACTCTCAGCAAGTGCAGCAGCAGTGCCCAATGTGCCGTCAGGAGTGGAAATTTAAAGAGTGAGCTCGCCTGTCAGGCAACAGCACAACACCTGGATTTTCACTGTGAACTCTGTATATATTCTTAAAAATAATTTGACAACTTCTATCATAGTAATGAATGTTCTTTTTTTTATTCAGGGGAGACACTTCCTGAGGAGATTAAATAATTGCACAATCAGATCGATTCTTTTGTTTGTTTATTGTACAATGGTATATTTTACATCCTACAAATTTAGAATTTTGATTAAATATCCCACAAAATGAAAATATTTTAAAAAACACATGGTATGGTTTTGTACAAAGAAGCTGCTATCACTGATAAAGTAACTGCATTTTGCAGTCCAACAGTCATTTTAAATTATGAACACAGTACAGAATGTCACAGAACACTTACAATGGTATGCATTTGTGCATATCTTAAATAACTTGACATGAAATTCCCACAATTTGAAATATTTTCAAATCGAATCAACACTCTTTTACTTTATTTTGGGATAATAAATAGTCAACCATTCTTTGCTAACAGATTTGTGATGGAGTTAACTTTAAAATGTAACATGCATATTAGTCCACAATTATTGATAATTAATTTATTTGCCCTGATTGTCTGTAAGCCATATGGTAATTCTTGATTAAAATCATTCCTGGTAGTAATAAAATAATTAATAACAAAGGCACCACAGTGGATCTTATTACTAATTATATACTAAATCATTATATATATAAACTTAAATTCGGATATAGCGCAGATATTAATAAACTACCAACTATATTATATTAAGTTGCATAAACCATATGATATATGAGTAAACCATTTATTATGTGGTTTATGCAATGGTTGGAAAGAGTGGAGTAAGATGAATTGGTTACCAGTTGTACAACTGGTACAGGTATTGAGATAAACTAATGCAGCAAAGCAATATTAAACAATTAGAGAAACTGAAATAAAGCTTATATATAATGAAATATGACTTTCAAAAAAGTAGCATTGGCACATCCTTGCCCAGAATGGGCAACTTGAACAAGTTAACTATTTCCAAGTGAAAACATTGTTATACACAGTGATAATTCAATAATGCATTGATCTCCTCCACATCTTTGTGCTGTACCTTTCTTGCAGACATCTGTAAACCAAATAGATGTTATTTAGTGTGTTTTAATATTTGTGAAACATTTTTACATTAGTAAAACCAAAAGCAATCATGCAAATTTGTGGACAGTGAGTTTCAATGCTTGTTAAAGGAACCAGGCAAAAAAATAAAAAATTGAATTAAAATAGAGAGAAATATTATTTTTTATAAACATTATATGTTTATATGTGCATATGTTTTCAATGAAACTATGTTTTCAGAAACAATATATCCATTATTGGGAGGAAAGGTGCTACATGAAAATAATATTGTATATACTAGAGAATCTTATATACCAGAGGTTGCAGAACAGTTGAACCATTGACTCAAATTGCCCCACAACCACCATTTATATAAAAAAATAAATAAAAGTACCAAATTTAGTAATTTAGGTCTTTCCGTGTTTGCAAATTATAAAAATGGCAAATTCAAATTGTAAGCCTAGATAAACTAAAAGAACAAAATGATTCAAATGTTTTAAAAGCATACATTTAAATATATAGCACATTTTCATAAATGCTACCCTCAATCACAAGAGTCCATATTTGAGTCATATGAGTCTCAAGATTCCATATTTGGTGTTTATTTTGTGATAGAAGTAATATTGAGAGAGAAATGTATACATTTGTGACCGTAAAAATGCATTAAAAAAATTCAATGGTGTTTGAATGGCACCCGGTGGCTAGTTTTAGTATAGGAACCAATCTTTTTTTTTTTTATATCAACTTCAAATTTGGAGCACAACTTGTTTAGACATGTTCATGGCCCTAAATGAGAAAAAGTTACACAATTTCTGGAAGAAAAAGATAAGTTAAATAGTATTTGATATACATTAAAAATAGAAATGACAGCTCACTTTTATCATACGAGTCTTGAGAAAGTCTTATTCAGTACTGAAAATAATGATAAAAAGCTAATTTCTTCCCTTTCCAGGATAGTAAAACACCAACATAACACTTAAAAATAAAGGTGCTTCAAAAGGTTCTTCAAGCGATGCCATAGAAGAACCATTTTTGGTTCCACAAAGAACCATTCAGTCAAAGGTTCTTTAAAGAACCATCTCTTTCTTACCTTTTTGTAATCTGAAGAACCTTTTTTCACCACAAAGAACCTTTTGTGAAACAGAAAGGTTTTTCAGATGTTAAAGGTTCTTTATGGAACCATTTAGACGAAAAAAGGTTCTTCTATGGCATCGTGAAGCACCTTTATTTTTAAGAGTGTATACCCAAGAAATATATTTAACTTGGGTCTGTACAGTTGCTTTAAAACAAAAAAAAATAAAATAATGTGGGTCAAATTGACTCGCGAACATCAAAATCGTAACAAATTTATGTGTGTGCACTTCAAAACACATCAGTGTATCCTCACTTTGCATGCATGTTCAGGCCCTAAATGAGAAAAAGTCACAAAATATCAAGATTTTCGAGCTGATTTCCGACAGCTCGAAAATTAAAATGGGTCAAATTGACCCAGAACATAATACAAGGGTTAAATATATGATTTTTAAGTCAAACCAACAAAATAATTGATCAAAAAGACTTTTTGACATGTATGCTTTTTTACATTAGCTTATATAGAGTGCTTTAGGGATGACATATTTTAGGCCAAATCCCAGAAACGAGTTAGCATTTCTGATTCCCATTATCCTGAATGGGTTTTTGGCTAATGCCTGAAATAAGGTAACACAGGAACAAGCTTTTTTCTACAACATAAAATGCATCAGTAATACCCTAATCTCTTGGTCACAAAGCTTGTTTTCTGCAATAATTCAAAAGCCAATGAATAAATCCAGGCATTTGTCGCCTACAAAAACACATCATCACTGCAGCACACTATATGAAAATCAAGGGAAATTCTAAAAACATTTTTTAAGCAGCATTGTGTCCTTAAACACAGGACAAAGTTATCAGTGAACAACACTGATAATTTAAAAAAAGATCAGGGATCGGCAAATAAAGGCCTGAATAACATCAGTGCACCAGGCATGAGATCTATGCTGTATTAGTCTTTATGCTGGATAAATCCAAATGTTTCATGAAGACTTTTTGGAGTCTTGTGTGTTTTTCCTTTTCACATCATTCAAGTCCACTGGTGTAAAAGCTGAAGAGCAGAAACAAACAGTTAGAGAGCATGCATGCATTTAAAAAAAAATTGCAGGTGACTTTAGGAAAAGGATCAGAAAATATAAAACTGCTTTCAGTTTTTAAAGGGGTCATATGATGCTTTTTTAAAGATCATTATTTTGTGTATTTGGTTACCAGATATGTTGCCATGCTTTAATGTTCAAAAAACACATGTTTATTTTTCAAATACTGTACATTATTGCAGTTCCTCTATGCCCCGCCTCTCCCAAACGCTTCGTTTTCTACAAAGTCCCTCTTCCCGACAAGCGCAGTCTGCTCTGATTTGCCAGCTTACCCAGTGCATTGTGATTGGCAGAACATCTCAAGCATGTGTCGGAAATGTAACGCCCCTTACCATAATCGCGAGCTTCATCTTTCAAATTAAATGTAAAGATAGTAAATAATGTCATTAGTTTTACCACCATTTCAAGCCCGAAAGGGGAACAGACACAGTAATGATGCTGTACACAAGCCGCGGTTAAGACAGCTGACTCCACTGTGATGTGACGCTGTCTCTCTCTCTCTCACCCACACACCCGCGCGCGCGCGCACACACACACACACACACGATGCGCAAAACTTCGCATTTGAAGTCAATAGCAAATACTTAAACTAATAACAAAACAAAGTAGCTGATTTAGAAGCGCCAGATTGTCATAGCAAAGGCAGAACTACTACCTCCTCTCCTAGGTGCACGAAACGGTCGTCCATAAAATGCAATGCTGTTCTATTGTAAGTAATCTTAAAGATTCCTAAATGCATCTACTTTCGTAAAGCCCAAATAAGTCAGGGCTCTACGCTTACTTTTCTTTTTAGGAGCACTTGTGCTCCTAATTTAAAAAATTTAGGAGCACGGTCAAATTTAGGAGCACCTTCTAATCAGTAATAAAAAATTCTGATAAAAAAATTAACCTTTCCATTACGAGGTGATATCTGACTCCTTAAAGTGATTTACGGAGGATTTTTTTTTTTACCTTTGTAATGGCATTTTTTTTAACTTTATTAAAAGTATGTCAAAATCAAAAAAATATATTTATAATCTTTTTAACATTTCTAATTAAAACAACAATAAAAACAAGTAGAATAAGAATAAGTAACCAATCAAATGAAATCAGTATTTAAGAAATACATTTGTGCTACAGAGATGGCACAGAAGAACACTCCAGTGGCTTGTATGTGTATTTTCAGACATTTAATGAGGATCAGAGGTGGTATGAGTGCAATTAAATTCATAAATTCTTGTTGAGGTTAATGTTTTAAATATAACATTTTGAATATAGAAATGATTTAAATAACAGAAAATATGCTTTAAAAATTAAACTAAAACTGCCAACAGGTGGCGTCAAGTCACTGATTTTATCACTGAATCATTCATTCAAACAGCTGAATCATTCAGGAACGAAGTAGTGACTGTCTTTATTGCTGTGTCTCATTTAGAAGGCTGCACCCTCCGGAGGTCGAATCCTCTGGAGGTCGAATCCTCTGTAGGATGCGTATACGGAGTGTCCTCAACCCTAGGATTAAACGGGATGGCCTTCGTAGGACGGGCGGAAAAGGAAACCTGAAGTATCACGTTGCTATGCCAACACATTTAGAGCATCGTTGCGCTCTCACACTACGTAAATGAAGAAATTATTTCTAAATTGGGAAAGTAATTTAAAAAAAAATGGTTTTACTTGTTTTATTTTGTTCAATGTTTGAGGAGCTGCAGCATACATACAGCAGGCATCTATTAGAGAAAAAAAGGAGGAGGATATTAAAAACAAAGTTTATCCGTTTTTACCGAGGCGAATTAAGGTAAGCTGTAAACACCACATCTGCGCTTGTGTACGTCACATCTGCCGGCGCCGGCATTTTTCAAACTAACAACGGATGTTTACGGCGACGCTAAGAATTGTGGGTTATCTGTAGCAGCAAAGGATACACCTCATGCATCCTCCGAATTCCTTTGAAAGAAGGTCGCATTCGAAGGTCGAATTCGGAGTGTCCTACTTGCTTTTCTGAAATGAGACAGCCTCGATGACGTAGCAGCCTTCGAATGCGACCGTCCGGCGGACGCAGCCTTCTAAATGATACACAGCTTATGAATGGGTCATTGAATCATTGACTCACTTGATTTGTTTAAAAACGCAGTTCATTCATAAACGAGATACTGCTGTGTTTGAATGGCGATGCGCAGCGGCTCAGCTCGTCCTTTTTTTTAAAAACTATTTTTGTTGATGAAATAGAGCAAAATAAGGCAATTGTGTTGTTGTCAGACAATATAAGTCACTTAATATTAACTTCTTGTTTAATGAACTGTTGTATTAAATCAATATCACATTTGCAAACTCCCTTAATAATCGTTAAAAGCTGTCACTCATCTTAGTTTTTCCCGATCTCACAAAACTCCATTATAATCGACGAAGCTCTCTACACTGCACAATGAATTTTTTATTTACACCCTGTCAACACTTTGTTTGTTATAATGAGAGGATATGTCTGTGATGCATTACTCAACGCTGCAGAAACACGTATGTATATTAGAACCTTTGAAGCTCCCTCAGCGCAAACGCAAATATGCTGACCGGGTCAGTCGCAGTGGTGCTCCTAAATATTATTTCATAGTCGCACGCAGTAGTTTTCAGTCGCAAATGACTGAAATGGTCGCACTGTAGAACCCTGAAAGTGCTTTTGCTTTCGCCTAGAAACAAACAGCGTCTCCCTGACATGGCTGCTTCAACATTAACTGCCTTCTTTCTTTGCGTGCACATTTGGGCGCATTATGCAAATATTCCCACATAGTGACCTAGATATGTGGGGGCGTGTTAGAACGAGCCGTTTTAGGGGGTTGTGGCAGAGTCTTAACTTTGATAAAGAATATCTCTTTGGTTTTGAGACTTTAGTCTTTGCAACTTCAGGGATCTTATCTATTCACGAACAGCTTGTAACACTCCAAAGAGAAAGGAAAACTTGAAATCGCATCATATGACCCCTTTAAGAAAAATCGTCATTGGCAAGATAAGGGCTGAAATACAGCTGTTCAAACAGCCAAATATTTCAACCAATAGTTATTATTTATCATTCTCCTTCAACATGTTCCTTCAACAACAAAATACAATCCTCAGAACAAATAAACTAGTTACATACAGCTTAGTGCAGGGTTTGGCGTCCTCTCCACATACTTCTGAGGTCCCTGGTTATTGTTTTCACTTCCCTGGCAAGTCTGCATTTCTCTCATGACACGCTGCCAAGCTGTTGGTAGAAGAGTTAATGTTATAGAAAACTCTAATTCCCCCCAAATATACTCCTCTCTTAAAAATAGGATATTTTTGATGGGTCTCTGACATTTGAAAAGATTTCTCACGAGGCAACTTACTGTAATGAATGAATCGCACATTTTCCTCATGTGCTGGTGTGAGTAGTTCTTCAGTGTTGGTTGGGGAACAGGCTCCAGACGTCTGCTTATAATTCTGAACCATTTTTAAAGTTGGAGAGCTGCCCACAACACTGTCAAAATCCCTACGCAACAGTTTACTATTATTAAATCAAATTTAAAACACTTAAGTGACAGGCCCACTGTGAAAGATTCTATTATTAAATGAGCAACACGGATTCAGTTCCCTGATTATTTGTGTGCTATCTAGGAAGTGTCAAAAGCACAAAAAGAGGTGGCTAAAATCTCAATAAAACTGGCTAAAAACTGTAGGAACAGCTTTTAGAGCCGGTCTATTCCTAAACTTACCGTATATATTTAATTATAGCTGTAGTTCAAACTACCACAGCAAACTAGCTCGGTATTTAACTACGCCAAGCGGAGTTTTATGGTCAGTCTCACAAACACTAATTTGCCGTTATATAGCATTCAAATAGCAAATCTGTCTTCATATTTTCCCATAACAACAATATTTTCACGACTGATATCCGGCTAGCTTGGCAAGCTAACGTCAAATAACAGCAACCCTCGGCAAAACACAACAGAACTCGATGCTTAAACCAGGGATCGATTTAACGTAACTAATATATTACGATTAATGTGACTAAAACTTTTGCGCATTCGAGACTTACAAAGTGGCGTTGAAATCCTTTGTCCCAGCCAAAAAACAATTATCAAAACAACGTACACCGCTGTGTTCAGTTGTGTCTAGCACAATCAGTGATGTCAGATTGGAGAACGAATCATTCTTTTGAATCGGATCTTTTCAATGAATCACAAATATCGGTTCGCCATCAACATACAACGATGCCACTTCTTTATGTGAAATAGATGGACCGGTGTGCGTGCGCTTGCAGACATGTCTGACTCCTAAAGGAGCTGAAATCCAATGAGTGCACTGACAGTAAGGCTAATTGGAATTTAACGGGAAAAAATTTAATGAGTCAAGTAAATGTAGTACTTAAAATGCTGACAGTTTTCTATAAGCTGAATCACGTATGAAACCGTAGAAGAATCACTGAATCGGTTTATTGATCCGGTTATCACGTGTTTCAAAAGAACCGATTCGCGTAAACGACTTCCCAGGGTACAGCACATTAGCGATTCGTTCAGCAGAGCACTTCCACTGTCAACTGTCAACCCCGTTCTTGCCTTTCAGAAGGATTTTCACATTACTTTCAGAAATATTATGCGTTATATAGATATATAGAATATATCATTCAATAACAGTGGCATACAAATGTTTGATTTTACACTGGAAATAAACAGTGCTAGGATTCCAAAAAAGATCAATTGCATAATAGCCTACATTTGCCAGTCTGAAGCCAATATATCATTTATTATTATTATTTATTGCAAATGAAAATATTACAAGAGTTATGAAGTAGCAGAAGGCAAACGGACAACATCGCATGAAGCTTAGAGCTACACAAATCAACAGCATATATGGACAACAAAGAAAAAAAACAACTTTTAAACAGAGCAGAAGTAAAATGGAACTTTATATTTACAATGAAGGTGAAATTTACCCATGAAGACAAAGCAAAAATACAATATGTTCAAGATGAATGTCCTTAGAATGAAAATCTGACAAAAAAAAAAGATAGGTTCTGTCATTGTTACTGCAAAAATTAACATGATAACTTCTGACCAAAAAGACTTGGCGAATGGGCAATGATAAAACAGATGTAGAATAGATTCTTCATCAATATTACAAAATGAACACGAAGACATATTCTCAGAAAACCTGCTCAAGAATAAATTACAAAGGTAGTATCTATGAACTATTTTGAAATGGAGTTCTTTCATTTTACTTTCTAATAAAAATTCTGAAAGGTCCACAAGTTTTTCAATTCAGAGTTTGGATAACATATCCTCCATTTAAATTGTGCTTTAGAGGGGCTTCTAATAAAGAAGTTAGTAAAACTCGAGAAAATTGTAGCGCTCCAAAAAATAAATAAATAAATAATAAATAAATAAATAAATAGTTCCTTGTACTGCAGGTGCGTAGAGCCAGTAGGATATTTGAAAATGAGCAGGAGGGTGGCTAACCGCACACTGATCCACTCAAGAAAATCTACAAAAACATCTTTTTAATTTTTATAAATTGCATTGTGCAAAAGTGCATGTGAATTAAAAAAATGGACACGAGCAAGCAAGCAAACGTTTCAGCACATTGCTATCTTCAATCAGTGTGCGGTTAGCCACCCTCTTGCTCATTTTCTAATAAAGAAGTTAGTGCATTATTTATCTAATACATAAACACCATTGGAAATGATTGTTTAAACAGCCATAACACAAATAAAGTAATTTGTTACCAGACAATATATTTTCATTGTTTCAAATAATACACATGTGCTATGGATGTAAGAAGGATGATGTTTAAAAGCAATCTTCCAGGACAGTTACAGGACAATAAAAAACAAAGGTACTCAAAACCAGGGTAACTCATTAGATAAACAATTCTTAATCTAGTTAATTTTGAAAGTCTGGATAATGATTTTAAATTCTAAAGTATTAGGACCACCCTCCTTATAATTTCTTATCATAGCAGTCCTTTGAACACATTCCGTCTTATTTTTCCAAATAAAGCGGAATAGCAGTGACTTAATAAATTTAATAGTTTTTTGATCAACACAAAGGGAAAAAGCAGGATAAACTAGGTGTGATATGCCCTCAGCCTTAGTCAGCAGGACTCTCCAATAAATTCACTCTGCAGCCAGCAACATAAAATCTTTTTAATACTGTCTAACCTTGGCTGAAAATTGTGATAGATACGGTCTGAATCTGATCTGCAGATATCAACCCCTAGATATTTTACATGAGTTTAACTTTAATACCATCAACCAAATTTTTATTTTAATTATGTACATATAAAATTTCACTTTTGTTGGGATTTACTTCTAATCCTGAAGATTAATGCATTATTATTTTATGTATATTGTGTAGCTATGGACACAGACAACAGCCAAAATAAAACAGACATCATTATGTATATTTAGGTATAAAAACATTTAATCCATACATGTATAAAATTAAGACTTTCTGTACAATTTCTTGTTTTATATGTAAATGGGTAAAAAAAAATCACATACAATCACAGTGAGCTATTTATCAAACTCACACTATAGTGCATTGATCTGCGAATTAAAAATCATGTTTTAAAATAGAAAGTGCTAACTATAACAAATTGACAAAAAAGCTGTTGTGACTGTCATTAGCTTACAGCAAGAACACACTGCATTGTCTACACTGGAACAGTTCCTTCTTGTGGAGGCAAGTGCATCTCACATCCTAATCACTGTCATTGGTCCAAATGCACAGGACCAGACAATTATAACCAGACACTCTGTCAAGGTGTCTCAACTACCAGCTCCAATGCATACACAGTGGCTGTTCCACTCCTTTACCGGTTTCATCCCTTTAATGTGGCAACTGCCATAACAGACGAGAGTAATCAGAACTTCAGTTTCAGGCAAGTTCAGGCACCACCGACCCCGAAGAGTTCAAGCAGCTCTTTGCTGTCTGGGTCAATAAGGTCAGCAGGCTTCTCCCCACAGTCATTTTCAGCCTCAGTGTCTGCACCCAAAGAAAGTAAGTACCTGAAACAAAAAGAAAAACTACCTTTAAATCTTTCACAAGTTGCTTGAGAATATAGCTGGTAAATGCTTTCATTCAATCTGTCTTTTTTTTTTGATAAGGCTTCTTTGCTGAAACACTTTGCCTTTCATGTTTTCTTTGACAGAGAACTAGTAAAAAAAGCTAGAAATCACAACTAAAGGCTTGTCTAAATTATAAATAGTAGTAATCTATTAAATGTCCAGTTCTCATTTGTGTTTACCAAACTACAAATAATACATTAAATTAAGAAATGTGCTTACTTAGCTATTTCTGGAAAGCCATCACTACAGGCCATATGGAGGGGAGTCCATCCGTCCTCATCCCTCTGGGTGATGTCAGCCCCAAATTTTACCAGAAGCTTCACACACTCCATGTTTCCAGATAGGACTGCTTCATGAATGGCTGCCATGCCTGGACAATCAGCAAGGAGTTAATGTTAAAGGACAGGCTCAGACAGCTCAATTATCAGATTAAAGCTTGAGACACTTTGGATTATATTATCAAACTAATTAGACAAAAATGGCATTGCTGATTATTAGGATATCTTGCCTTTATTAGAGATCAGGGAATGCATAACTGCATTTTAATTACTTGCATTCAGAGTATATAGTTGAGACTAAGCATAGATTTACTTTCCATAGCTGACTCAGTTAAGTCCACAAGTAGTTGGTTTTCCTACCTGAATGGTAGATGGTGTCCAGACTCACCCTTCTGGTTCTAATGAAGCGTCCAATTCTCTCCAGCTCTCCTTGACGGACATAATCCTGAAAGACTATGTCATTGGGAAAGTGAACATTGCGAACAGATTTGATATAAGGCCGTGAATGAAAGCATGACACTGGTCTAGTGTCATTTGGATTGCACCCCTCATAGTGCATGGTCTGGGTGACTGGACACTGGTAGTACTTCATTCTTTAATGTTCTTGTTCCAATGATTGGATGAGAAATTCTGCACTAATTCTCAATGTGGCTAAAAGGTTCAGCACAATCAGAGGTCTTCAGAATTTCTTCTTTTCCAAGGTGCCGCTTGATGACTGCAGCTTCTCAGTCTGTCTGGTTGTTTGTTTGTCTCTTGATGTAGAGCACCTTCCTAGACAGTCGTTCAGAAGTTTGTCTGAAGTCAGGGCTCTATGTGTACCCTATATATACCCCCCACTAGACTATATTAAGAGACAGTCATCTCATAGCGGAGATGTCTGAATTGGAAGACGAGTGGGAGTGATCTGGAGTCACACCTCTACAATTCTCAGCCAACTTAGCAATGAGATCCTTAACCTCAGCTTGTTTTCACACACCACATTTGAACCAGGCCTTTTCTCCTCCTCTTCAGATAAATTCCCCCACCCCAGCTCCTGTTGCCACACAGCAGGGAAGCCAACATTAATTTTTAGTACTCAATGAATAGGGTATAAAAATGGTTTATAGGCACAGCCTGGCAAACGTGAAGGCAAGGGCAAGTTGACGGTCACAATTAGAAGTTTAAAATAACACTTGAATAAACAGCCTGGCTGTTTATCCAAGTTGGCTGCCAGCAAAAAGATGCTCTTGCTCTATTTGCAGATGACCGTTTAATCACATTAATATGTCATGATTCCTGACAGCAGGCCTTACAGTGATTTCTAGTTTAAGTCTAGCAGACGTTCTATTTTGTGGGCTATTATTACTCAGCCCCTACTGACAGTTCCAGAAGTTTCTCCATGTTCTGGGTATAACACAGGGTATAAGTTATTTGAAACGGTAAAAACCCAGTGAGACATTGAATGCTCACCTCCAAAAAAAAAAACAACCTTAATTCTTTCATCATGTACTCAACCTCATGTCATTCCAAACCCACAAACGGTATTTTTTGTCAACATGTTAATGCAGCTCTTAGGACAACTTTCAATGGCAATTGTCGTCAAGCTCCAAAAAAGCACTATGAAAATATAGTACAATCAGTTCAAAGAATTTATCAGTTTTAAAGTCACATAATAGCTTTGTGGGATGACAAGACAAGTCATTTTTTTTCATTCTATATTCCCTTCTGGCAAAGCTCCAAAAACCCATTCTTTTCTTTGGCTGCATAACTTTTGTTGTTGTTCTTCATTTTAGCTTGACAACCATGACCACTATGAGGTCTTTGATTTAATAATGCATTACTGAACCACATTGAATTGTCTTATCAACTGACTGAATCAGTAATTTTAAAATAAAAATAGTCAAATACAATTCACCAAACACATTTATTACCATTTTGTTGTTTATTTGGCCACCAGTTTGTGTTATCAATTTCAATGCAATGGAATGCTTTGTCTCAAACATGTTGACAAATTTCAAAACCCAAATCCCTCTCAATTGAATTCCTAAACCCTCCCTTTCTTTAAACATCACCCCTGAAATTCACCGCTCCTAGAAATATAAAGACAGACAACAAGAGGGTTAACCAAATCATAGACACGTACAACCCTGAACCCTGGCATAAGGAGAAAAGACTGATTAAGTTGGTTACAAGCACACTTTCTCCTCCCCGTCACACTGACCACTCAGACGTCGTCAACTAGCATTATACCTCCAGGGGGAAGGAATCTTCCACTAAAGTGATGGAAAGCAGGAAGGGTACGGGAGAGTTATTGTCCTTACAAGATGGTAAATCTTCATTTCAGTAACTGATATGGAATCTCTGATGGCACTGAATGAAGTGCAAAACAAGGTTTCAAATCATCATCATCCCACATCGGCCAACTCTGCCCCAGGTAATTCAACAAAAGTGCTGTTTCTGGGCCCTTCAGTATGGAAGCTAATAAAAAGAAAATAATTGAAATATAAAATTAAATAACAAGTTCTCCACTTTTACATCTTTAAAAAGGAATACGAAAATGTGGTTTGACTAATGAAACGGGGAAGGTACCTCAGTTTGGTGTCTGCTAAATTTTGTTCACACTGTAATAGCAGCCCATTATTATAATTGTATTTCCACCCAAAGGTGAATGACATACAGCCCCCTCTGCCCTGAAATGTCCACTCATTCATATCACAGAATTAAGGCAGAATAACTGGCTTTCCCCCTCCTTCATCAGGAGAGTATTTCCAGTATTATACTGCAAAAAAATCTTCAACTGAGCCTCCGGAACACAAAAGGAGGTAGTGGGCAGGTATAAAGAGCAGTTCAACAGATTACCATTAGAATTCAACCTAAAAACCTAATACAATTTAATGCAAAAAGTAAACTGTACAGTAAAAAACACTTCAAAGAGATAAAGTCGTTGTGGGCAGAGAGGCACTTCTCTGGGCTGCTGATGGTTGGGCTGGACTGGTAATGACAACTGGCTGAAAGAAGACCCTGTAATGCCCGGTGGCTGTTCGATTAGTTAGGAAAAGCTTTAGGGTTCACAGACAGGGAGGTTTAAAGTGGAGGTGGTGGTGGTGAAGGGGTTTGTCTCGCCTTTTCCTCCTGACTCTTATAACTCATCGTGTCCCTCTTCCACATCTGAATCATCCTCTGCATCATCAAGATCCAGATCCTGTGGAAGGAGTAAGATATTCTTCTTAGAATACATGTAAAAACATTTTAGTGCAATGGCATCAATTTGGATATTTGCCCACCAAAACAAATGTTTTCAAGCACAATCATGGTCATCCCTACCAGAAGGCCATGTTTACTAGCATGACTGCAATTCATCAAAACAAACCTGCCCTGCCACAAACATGCCAGTAATCCCTGCAGCAAAACAAGTGCAACCGACATGAGTTCACAGGGGCTGAGACGTGTTATCACCAGCAGTGTTCGGTTGCAGAGTCCTTTCCTCATAGCTGGGACGTGCAGACTAGCTAGTGTTGACTGACTTAGTCCTGTCAGTGGTGGTGTTAAGTGGTGGGGAGGGGGGAAATGGAAGGTAAACAGCTGTGTTGGGCATTAGTGGCAATGATAATGTTCTAAATTTAAACTTCCTAGAAGCATTCCTCTGGATTTCTGTGGTCCTGGATTGTGCCTAAAAAAAATGTGATAAACTTCTGAATCTTTGAGCCAAATGGTTTAGAATGAACCAAAAATAGGCCATTGGTCTAATATGATCTGGAGATCAGTGAAGCCAGCAAGACAAAAAATGATTAACTAATAAACCCATTCACTTGAAATACTGGTAGTTTTAGCTTGTCTAGTGGCATTTAGTAACTGACAACCATAACTATTGTTTGCTTATGCCAACTTACGGGTGGGTGACCTCACAATTTTATAGTGCGATTAATCTCCATATCACAATCTACCTTTCAAGCGAATTATTGAGACTGTGATTTTTTAAGTCCACGTAATAATCGGTAATGTCAAGCACCAATTGGTCTGTGCAGCACGGCTTCAAGTCAAACACTACTAATATTAAAACTACAGAATAGGCAGACTGCCTATTAGATGGCGGTGCTGCCTGGCCAAATTATATCACGTGTCTCTATCATGTGACGTGATCAAAACAATTCAATGCAAGCTAGCAGTAGGGCTGTGCAATTAATAATTTTAGTTTGTTTCAATTTTGGCTTCCACTGATTATGAAAGGTTGATCATTGTGCTGCATGCCATTTCTTTACTTCCCCAGGTGCTTTCTGCATGCACACTCCATTTAAGCATGCACCTGAAACTCCAAGTGTACTTTGCTTGTCCATGTTGTTTCACTCAGTCTCAGTCAAATATACACAAAATGTCCATTTTAGCAAGTATTTACATGAAGACAGTCAGTTATGTCTTAAGTGAACAAAAAGCTGGGAAAATAATCAGATATGTATAAGTATTAGATCCATGCATTTGGTATGTCTTTAGTGCTGTCAGTGCCATTAATGTTACTCAACTGATGCAATTAAAGCTACTAAAATTATTCAATGTATATTTAATTCATACAGTGAAGACTATTCAGTGTTTTAACGTTTTTCACCATTTTGACAACCGATTGTTTAATGCAATAAATTGTGCAAATAGATAAGGCTATAGACTTGTTACAGTCTGGATATTCTCTAAATATTTAGGGAAGAACACCCACCCAGTGCTAACTTTAAATATTTGAAAAGCAGACCTCACAAGAAGGTTCACATCAAGCTTTTAAGGAGAGACTCAAGGAAGCACGGCTCTATTTCAGTACCCCAGACTACAAAACGAGCAAGGAAACATTTCTAGAGAACATTTACTCCAGGGGCAGTTCTATTCACCTGCATACTTTATGGATTAATATTAATTGGTTGGCAATGAAACTGTTGGCAATGACCATCATGCAGTAAAAAATGAACTACTGATTATGTTCGAATGATAAAAACGTCAAATATTTATCTTTTCCATCTTCAGTAGCAAAGGGTCATCCAGTAGGCAGTTATTTTTAGGACACTTCATTTGGGTGTCAGAACTTAAGGTAATCAGCATCAAGAATCTGATAAATTAACTGAAAATCTAATCATTGTAAATGCTTGCTAAATATCTCCCTAAATTAAGCCAAAACTTTAAGGTTGAAGGAGAAACTGGGCCACTTTAATGGACTGCATCACTCAGGCTCTTGGCAAGTGCCTGTCCGACAGATTTGCAGCAGGGTCTTTTACCCCCTGCAGAGGAGGACCAGAGCCAGGAATGCCCACAAGAGAGCAAAAAACTGCAGCTCCATAAGCAAACTCTCCAAGCTTACAATCAATTGTATCCAACTATTGGTGAAGTATCAGCTTTAGGTCATTTTATTTGTATCTTTTTTTTTTTTTAACTCCTTTAAGTGCACATGCATAACACTTCCAAAAGTTTAATTACTGAAGTAACAAACTAAGCAGAAACAGATTTCTCTGTGGTCAAAGCTGCCAGATTTTCAATTGAAATTATGGTATGGTATACTTATGGTATGAACAAGTAACAATTCAATGAAGTTAAACAAAACGATTAGAAAAAAGTTAAATAGCAACCAAATCATACATACATCAGTTTCCTCGTCCTCATCTCGTGCTGGTGCACCACCTTCTTTTCCTCCGCTCTCTAAAAACTTTGTGAATCCATCTAGCGTTCTCTCACCATTGTAGTCTATTACCTACAGAAAGGGGGGTGGGGGGGGGGGTTTTGGGGGCGCAGAACAAGGGTAAAAATTAATTTTCAATTCAAATAAAAAAAAAAACACTATACTACTACTACTACTACTATTTCTACTACTACTACTACTACTACTACTCCTACTACTACTACTCGAAACGAAGTGAGGAAAGCCTTTTGTTCGATGCTCCCTTCTTCAAAAATACTCTGGACAGAGAAAGATTTTTCATTCTAGAATTACATCCATTTAGCCCTCTAGAGCTCGAGGGTCTAGACGAAGGGGTGAATTCACGGGGTCTTGTTTCCTATCACGTGTTGTGAGGCAAGCTATAATCTGAGCATTTCTAAATCTGTGACTAATTATCATCAACAATTGCTTTGCCAGGGCCCAAATCCAAGTGAGAAAAAAATAAATAAATACTGCTATTGTTATGCAAGTATGAGGGTTAGATAATTTAGTGTACAGGTCATTTCAAGAGTGATAAACAAAAAAGTGATAGAAAATATTTTCATGCATTCTAAATGTTTAAAAATGTGGAAACCACCCATTGCACCACACCATCTCCTGACTGCATTATTACTTGTAAAATAGGGGCTTTATGGAGTGTGCGTATACATGGTTATAAGTATAACAGTTAATATTTCATTAATTTAGGGAAATGAACAAGTGTCTTAGCCCTCAATGGACTATTTGGCCAACCAGCTTATTCCTGCTCGAAAAGCAAAATGTTATTGATAGTGTAAAAACATCCACTTTGAAGCACATGCATACCCACATACTACTACCTTCCAAGCAACACTACATTATTAAGGTACAATGGAAAATATACCGTATTGTCCCGAATATAAGATGATGTTTTTTTTTTTCTTGGAAATACATCTGAAAAAAACACGGTCGTCTTATATTCAGGGTCTAGACTTTGACATGTCATTAATACACCCACAACAATAGGTGGCGCTAAATACGCATAAAACGAGTGTGCCATTTAATACGTAATGTAATGCGTGTTGTAATGATCGCGAGTAAAAACAAAAGAAAAAGAAAAGCTTACAGCTGCATGAGTTGTGACTGTCACGTTAGCCTGATAGGACAAAACTCCCTTTGTGATTATAAAACGCAGGACCGTACCCAGATTTGAAGACTACAGTAAGTTTTAACTTCTACTGTTAATAAGATTTTGTTAGGCTACTATTAGATGGATAGCCTAAGGTCAAATCCCAATTCTACCCCTTAGCCCTTCCCCTTTCCCCTAGGAAAGGGTAGGGGTGTCTCAATTCTCTTTTGATTGGAGGGGTAGGGGTAGGGCAGAACATCCCCTTCAAATAACATATTTTTCGGGACCACACTTCACAAAAAAAAAAAAAAAAAAGGGTAATTATTTCGCATCGTAAACCCTTCAGCGGCAACATGACTGGCCCGAAGTGACCCCAGAAAGACCAAAATGTAAAAGCATTTTTGGCATTATAATGATTTTAAACAAAAGTATCATTTGTTTTATGTTTACATCAATCGTGAGTTCAATTACGGTCAATGTTACTCAAAGACATGTTTGCACAAAAAATCGCTATATTGCTAACTAACGTCATATGTTGTGGGCACTATCGTGCCATTCTATAATGATATTTTCATGTTGATCAGGGCGATAACCGTAACATCGAGGAGGGCTAGTCCCCCCAATAATTAGAAATCACTAAACCCTTTTCTCAAATATTGCCAATTCGAAGAGAGAAAGATATGAAAGTTGGCGTGTAGGCGCGTTCTGTGCGTTTCCTCTTTTTAGAGTGAGTGTACTTACACAGCGTTTTATCCTCTCGTGCTGGAAAATACAATGTCGCGTTCAGTAATTTAAATGTTATTAATAAAAGTCCGTGTGGTGTGTGTGTGTGTGTGTGTGTGTGTGTGTCCTGTTGGTCAGTAAGCTCAGCGCATTATATAGAATGGTATTAAAGGCTCTAATGCACACCAGTATAGGTTTGTGTATTGTAGGAGCTAGACGACGTATGATGTATAGTAGTGGTGTCCCAATTCTTTGGGGAATATTTTCAGGTGGAGGGGAAGGGGTATAAAATAGAATTGGGATTGGGCCTAAATGTCCTAATTCAGATGGGCTACCTGCTTTTTTTTTTTTTATGTTATATCAAAAAGTGTATATTTTTTTTAAATGTGATTGTTAGTACATTTTACCAGTTTTTACCATACTTTCAAAACAAATTAAAATAGGAAAAATATGCAATATGAAAATAATTGTGTTTTACTGAGAAAAAACAAGATTAGTTTTTTTCCAAAAGGTACATATGGAAAAAGGGGGGTCGTCTTATAATCAGGGTCGTCTTATATTCGGGACAATACGGTAGATCATTTAAATGGAACCGGAAAATTTCTAACGATACCCAACCCTACTCGTGACTCACATTCCTACTCTCAATATTGCATGTGCTAAAGTTTGAGCTGTAACATCCAGTTTATAAAACCTTAATGTATGCGGTGAGGAACAACTTGTCGCTTCGCAAATAATAAAGTAACATGGCTCCTTTAGAAAGAGCCCACGAAGTTGACATTCCCTTTGTTGAGTGTGCACGTATACCAGGTGGGGACACAAGACCCTTACTGGTATTTGCCAACAAAATCACCTCCAATATCCAGTGCGATAAACACTTAGCAATCAGCTTCCCCGTATGAGGTTTCATCCAAGATACGAATAGCTGATCACTCTCCCTGAACCCTCTGGTTCTTTCTGTATAAATGCATAAAGCACGCACTGGGCACAATACATTTAACTTTTGCTGTTCTGATGAAGCAAAATGGTGGATAGAAGGCTCTTAACTCAAGGAGTAATGATAGCATTAACTATTTTGGGCATGAATGCAGGATTAGGTTTCAGAACTACCCCTGCATCCCCAGACATGAACTGCAAACACGCGGAATGCAAAGCGCGTGAATCTCGCCAAAGCTAACAGCAGTGCAGTCTTCATATTTTAATATTTAATATAATATTTTGAAATCAACCTTGTCCAGTGGCTCAAATGGGGACATGGAAAGAGCATCAAGCACCAATCCCAAATCCCATGAAGTGGAAAGCGGTTTTGAAACTGGCAAAGCCCGGCGCGTGCCCTTCATGAACCTGCATACCAAAGGATGCTGCCCCACAGTTTTATCAAAACCAATGTGATAAGCAGATATAGCAGCCAGAAACATTTTATGGTTGAAAACACTTTCCCTTGGTCTATCAAATCCTGAAGAAATGATAGAACGACTGCCACTGAACACTGAAAGGGAATCTCGTGTTTAGTTGCGCACCAGCGCTTAAACACGACCCATTTGCATTCATAAAGGAGACCTAGTCGATGAAGCTCTAGGATTTTGTATGGTTCTAATAACGCTGTCAGACAGACCGATTGTATTAAATTGAACCACTCACAGGCCAGGCCCATAGTGCCAGGCATTCTGGATGAGGATGAAAAATCTCCCCCTCTGCTTTTGACAAAAGATCCCTGTGCAGCGGGAGAGACCACGGGTCTTCGTACAGCATATGTATGATTTCCGCTAGCCAATATTTCCCTGGCCACCTCGCTGTTAACATCAATTTCAGTCCCACTCTGTAAAGTGTAGGGGATATTAACGCTATTGGTGGGAACGCGTAAAGGAGAGTGCGAGGCCATTCGTGTGCTAGCGCATCTATCCCCAGAGGCGCGATCTGATCTTTCAGGGAGAAAAACAGAGAAAACTGAGCATTGTCGTGGGACGCGAAGAGATCCACTAGCGCTCTGCCGTATATGCTCCAAACCTGTTCGACCACTTCCCTGTTCAATTTCCACTCCCCGTAGAGGGGATTGCCCCTGGACAGCAAATCCGCACCCTGTACATGAGTTGCTCTCAGGGATAAAAGATTGGCATTGCTACATAAATCCATTTGCGTGCTAACGTGTGCAAAGGAAGTGGTCTGAGACCTCCCTGACGGTTTATGTAAGCCACAATTGTAGTGTTGTCCGTTCTCACGAGAACATGATCTCAATGCTTCAGCATTAGAAAAACTGCTAGCATGTCCAAATAGTTTGTGAAGATTGGTCAGATGTTGACCCCATCTTCCATTCACTATCCTGCCCTCTTGAATGCCCCCCCCCAACCAGACAACAACGTAGGACTGTCGCGATAACTGCAATACCGCGCTATTGACGAGCAAACCTCTTGCAAAGGAATGCAAGAACCGCAGCAACCGCGATTTTTCCATGTTTTCTTTTTTCGTAAGGTTATGCCCTTCTCGATTTACACTATGCATGTGGACTGAATATTAAACAAGTTAGTAATGATAACACAATGTGTACCATGCTGATTTGTACAGAGGCTCCGTAGATTTGCACTTAACAAGCCTAAACAGACAGTGAATGAGAGAGAGATCGACTGAGCGCGTGCGATTACTTGCGTCTGTCTTCCAGGCAGAGTCATATATATTTGTGAAAATAGGTTGTCATGTTCAAGGAAAGCGAAATCTCTGTCTTAGCATCGACGCATAGCTGGTCAGCTGAGCCTTCTAAAGTGGCGCTCAAAGTTAAAATGATTTCAACAGCCTGTTTCATTATGTCTGAATGAATGAATCAGCGTTTTTGAACGTGTAGTTGAATGACAGTCCCTTTCCACCACCACCACTGGCGCAACACTGTAAATGCACTGACTGACAGCCCGTCTAGAACGCGCAGAGGAGGAAATATCAATAGAAAGTCTCTTGTCCAGTCAGATTAGAAAATCAGATTACAACTAGGCTAACTGTTAAACCTATAGGCTAACGATAGCCTAACGATCTATTGTCAGGTTTATGTTCTGCTAAGTGACCGTTATTTTGTCCTCTCTTCTCCTTCGGTTACTTCACTTCTGTTTCAACCTATTTGTTTTCGTTTTCATTCATTGTCTTCTGATATGACCCGTTGTTATCAGTGGGGGACAAAGTATTTAGTCAGCCACCAATGTGCAAGTTCTCCCACTTAAAAAGATGAGAGAGGCCTGTAATTTTCTCATAGTTGAGGTATACCTATGATAGACAAAATGAGAAAAAAAAAATCCAAAAAATCACATTGTAGGATTTTTAAAGATTTAGTTGCAAATTATGGTGGAAAATAAGTATTTGGTAAAATTTCATCTCAATACTTTGTTATCTACCCTTTGTTGGCAATGACAGAGGTCAAACGTTTTCTGTAAGTCTTCACAAGGTTTTCACACATTGTTGCTGGTATTTTGGTCCATTCCTCCATGCAGATTTCCTCTAGAGCAGTAATGTTTTGGGGTTGTTGCTGGGCAACACGGATTTTCAACCCCCTCCAAAGATTTTCTATGGGGTTGAGATCTGGAGGCTGGCTAGGCCACTCCAGGACCTTGAAATGCGTCTTACGAAGCCACTCCTTCGTTGCCGGGCGGTGTGTTTGGGATCATTGTCATGCTGAAAGACCCAGCCACGTTTCATCTTCAATGCCCTTGCTGATGGAAGGAGGTTTTCACTCAAAATCTCACGATACATGGCCCCATTCATTCTTTCGTTTACACGGATAAGTCGTCCTGGTCCCTTTGCAGAAAACAGCCCCAAAGCATGATGTTTCCACCCCCATGCTTTACAGTAGGTATGGTGTTTTTTGGATGCAACTCAGCATTCTTTCTTTTCCAAACACGACAAGTTGAGTTTTTAACCAAAAAGTTATATTTTGGTTTCATCTGACCATATGACATTCTCCCAATCCTCTTTTGGATCATCCAAATGCTCTCTAGCAAAACTTCCCCCGCCGAAACGGGCCTGGACATGTACTGGCTTAAGCAGGGGGACACGTCTGGCACTGCAGGATTTGAGTCCCTGGCTGCGCAGTGTGTTACTGATGGTAGCCTTTGTTACTTTGGTCCCAGCTCTCTGCAGGTCATTCACTAGGTTCCCCCCGTGTGGTTCTGGGATTTTTGCTTACAGTTCTTTTGATCATTTTGACCCCACGGGGTGAGTTCTTGCGTGGAGCCCCAGATCGAGGGTGATTATCAGTGGTCTTGTATGTCTTCTATTTCCCACATCCTCCTTCTATCTTCCCACAGTTGATTTCTTCACACCACGCTGCTAACCTATTGCAGATTCAGTCTTTCCAGCCTGGTGCAGGTCTACAATTTTTTTTCTGGTGTCCTTTGACAGCTCTTTGGTGGAGTTTGGAGTGTGACTGTTTGTGGACAGGTGTCTTTTATACTGATTACGAGTTCAAACAGATGCCATTAATATAGGTAACGAGTGGAGGACAGAGGAGCTCTTAAAGAAGAAGTTACAGGTCTGTGAGAGCCAGAAATCTTGCTTGTTTGTTGGTGACCAAATACTTATTTTACCGAGTTTTTTTACCAATTAATTCTTTAAAAATCCTAAAATTTGATTTTCTGGATTTTTTTTTTCTCATAGTTGAGGTATACCTATGTTTAAAATTACAGGCCTCTCTCATCTTTTAAAGTGGGAGAACTTGCACAATTGGTGGCTGACTAAATAATTTTTTTTTGCGCCCACTGTCTATATCACAATATACATATATATATATAATATATATGATATATATATATGGCGTTAAAACCGCGAATTTACCGCAAGGGAAATTCCCTCACCGCGACAGCCCTACAACAACGCGTCTGTTCTTATGACTTGTCTGCCTCGAACCACGCCCATAGGTACCCCTTGAACCAGAAAGGTTGGGTGTCTCTACTGGCGCAGTGCCAAGACTGCCTCGTTATGTCACTCTCACTCTTCTCCGGGAGTGATGGGTCCAGCCCCTGAGACGCTAACCAGCGTTGAAACTCTCATAAACAGTCTGCCTAAGGGAATAACTATCAGGGCTGAGGCCATCAGTCCTAATAGTCTGAGGTATGTGCAAAAGGAAACACTGTTTCCCCTCTGAACTCGGTGACATTCAGAACGCGACTGTCTGAAGACAGGGTGAGAAAATTCACTCGTTGGATGACCGATTTTCAGTGACAGCCCCAGATGTTATAGATTGTGTGGCAATTAAACACTTTGAGGTTTAATTTTAAACCCAGTTTCTGTATATGTTCTAGAAGCATAACTGTGTGTTCTCTTGCTTCTTGCTCTGACCGAGCCGTCACCAGCCAGTTGTCTATGTAAGTAGCAAGATGAATGGCTTTCTCCCTGAGCAAAGTCATCACTGCTTCTGTACATTTTACAAACACTCGGGGGCTGAGACAAGCCGAATGGTAGAACCAGATATTAGTTTACCACACCAAGGAAAGCAAACAGTTTTGTTCAACAGAGAGGAAATTTCTTCCTGAAGAACATGCTTTAAATTTTCCCCGCACCTGAGAATGAATTATCCCTTTGAAATGCGGAAGGGGAAGCGGCAAACTGCAGTCTGTACCTGAATTGTATTGTCCTTAATACCCAGTGGAACTGTGTGCATTCTCGCCAACTGTTTATTCCCAGCGTTCTGGCACTATTGTGTGGCCGAGACGTTAACGAGTTTGCGGTTTGTACTGCGCATCCGTGGGCACTTGGCGCTTGGACGGTTTAAGTGTCTCATCACCTCTAAGGGAACGATGCTATATGGTGTTCTGTTAACATGTTTTGCAACATTTTTTGGGGAATTATGTTTTGCAACATGTTCTGGGAATACAGTGAAAACATGTTCAGCACATGAAAAGTGCTTGTGACTAGTGGGTTGGTGTACGCCACTGCACCAACTCTTGTCCTTTTCACTGCTCTGCTTCCCCTGGCCCAACCGGGCTCTATTTTCCACACAGAACATCTGGGAACTTCGAAACTCGTCCCTTGTCGAATGCTGAACATCTGAGGGTCGGGAGCTAGCGAACAGAGGGGCTGTGGCCTCCTTTCCCAAGGGAAGACCCCATCAAACTGCCTTCTTTCTCCTCACTCCCTGAGGATGGGAGTGAGGATGAGGTTGAGGAGCTGGCAGGACTGCCTGAGCTGTTGCAGGCGGATAGTTTTTCCTAGGCCAGGCAGTTCGCTGTTCCGGGACTCCGCTGAGACCAGCTGCATTCACATTCGTTCTCTACCGTCTAGGAATGAGGTAGCTGGGGGGTGGGCGGGCCATAACTTGTGTGAAGTTCTGCCGAGGTGGAGGAGAAGGTGCAGTCTGTGCCTTTCTAGGCATACAGTGCTGCAAAGCCTCATAATCCCTCTTCTTTTCCTCGCATCAGTGTCAGAGCTGAGCCAAAAATGGCCTCTGCGACCACCAGTGCGTCCAGGATGGCTTCTTTTTCCCGGTCAGAGAGAATCACCAAGTTAATCTAACGTCCTCTCTCTTGAATGACCATTGTGGCCATGGCCTTGCCCGTGGCTTGTACCGCACATCTCTGAAGACGCAGAGAAAGATCCTTAAATGACACCTATCTCTTTCCAGTGCATCTGACCTGGCATGGTCGACGCTTCGTCCTGCAATTCCGCTTGGTACGCGGTCAGCATAGAGGTCGCTTTCAGAGCCCTGACAGAGAAAGCAACTGCTTTATAAGCGTGTTCCGTCATGCTTGACTGGAAATGGTCAGCTTTGGATGGCAACGTCGGATTTGCAGCCGCCGTGTGCTTTGGGTGCAAGTGAGCAACTAATGGCTCCATGGGGGGCATTCAGAGAAGTCCTTCCTTCTCCATTCCCTCCACATCGAGAGTAGATCCTCCCTGCACAGGCATCTTGCTGGTGAATGGTTTGTCTTTCCAGGTCACCGCAACCTCCTCCAGGAGCTCTGGAAACACAGGAAGGAGCTGCCGTGCTGCCCGTTTCGCTCTGGGCAGCCTCTTACCCCCGTAGCGAGACTTTGCAGTCTCTGCTGCCACAGTCGGCCACGGAATGTTTAGTTTCTCTGCAGCGCATTTGCACACATCTTGCAGATCAACACTGAGAAGCGGGCATGGTGCCCCGTCCGCATTTTCCGTGGATCCCACCGCGGCAAGGGGTTGTGTCTTCTTCAGAGAGAAGAAAGCCTGATTGTCCCTCTTCCTCGAAATCAAGTGCGTCCTCTTCCTCGTCCGTGCCGAGCACACTGGGACGCAAACGTCAAGCTGTTCACCCCAGGATAAAGCTGCGGTGGTGGGCAGCTCTACAGGGATGGGTACCTGTGGAGTGGCAGCTGGACCGGGGCTAGGTGACATGAGGGGATTGTGGCCTGACAGGCTAGCTTGGCATGCTAGCTTGTGACAAAGGCTCTTCATAGTGAAGCGTGCGCAGTGTTCACAGGAACCGAAGTTCTCGATCGCCAATTGGGCATGTTTCAGCCCAAGACATGCAGAGCAGATCTAGTCTGTGTCCTTGCATGAAATTTTGTTCCCGCTTGAACAAAGTCGCACGGCATCTCCCTCACTAGCCGGGACAGTCTGCATTGCTGCAGCCATCGTAATATCGAACAATCCTTGCAATCAGCTGGAATGCAAATTGAAGGAGTCAGGCGAAAAATGACGTGGTGGCCAGTCGTTCGTTAAAGGTTTATCTAATTTGTAGGCTTCTGGTGTGAAGTGAAAAGAGGTTTTTGAAATGTCGTAGTGACGTTGTGTTACTCCCTTTATACTGAGGGGTGGGGAGGCCACTCCCAGACACAGCATCACGTCTGCCAGCCAATTTGGGCTGGCGTAATGTAATGGGGCTTCTGAGGAATACACGGAAGGGGAGTATTCCATAGAGAGAGACACCGAAACGTATGCTTGAAAGAGAACCATATACAGTGGGGCAAAAAAGTATTTAGTCAGCCACCAATTGTGCAAGTTCTCCCACTTAAAAAGATGAGAGGGCCTGTAATTTTCATCATAGGTATCCTCAACTATGAGAGACAAAATGAGAAAAAAAATCAGAAAATCACATTGTAGGATTTTTAAAGAATTAATTGGTAAATTCTCGGTAAAATAAGTATTTGGTCACCTACAAACAAGCAAGATTTCTGGCTCTCACAGACCTGTAACTTCTTCTTTAAGAGGCTCCTCTGTCCTCCACTCGTTACCTGTATTAATGGCATCTGTTTGAACTCGTTATCAGTATAAAAGACACCTGTCCACAAACAGTCACACTCCAAACTCCACCAATGGCCAAGACCAAAGAGCTGTCAAAAAACACCAGAAACAAAATTGTAGACCTTCACCAGGCTGGGAAGACTGAATCTGCAATAGTTTAGCAGCTTGGTGTGAAGAAATCAACTGTGGGAGCAATTATTAGAAAATGGAAGACATACAAGACCACTGATAATCTCCCTCGATCTGGGGCTCCACGCAAGATCTCACCCCGTGGGGTCAAAATGATCACAAGAACTGTGAGCAAAAATCCCAGAACCACTCGGGGGGACCTAGTGAATGACCTGCAGAGAGCTGGGACCAAAGTAACAAAGGCTACCATCAGTAACACACTGAGCCGCCAGGGACTCAAAACCTGCAGTGCCAGACGTGTCCCCCTGCTTAAGCCAGTACATTTCCATGCCCGTCTGAAGTTTGCTAGAGAACATTTGGATGATCCAGAAGAGGATTGGGAGAATGTCATATGGTCATATGAAACCAAAATAGAACTTTTTGGTAAAAAGTCAACTTGTTGTGTTTGGAGGAGAAATAATGCTGAGTTGCATCCAAAGAACACCATACCTACTGTGAAGCATGGGGGTGGAACATCATGCTTTGGGGCTGTTTTTCTGCAAAGTGACCAGGACGACTGATCCGTGTAAACGAAAGAATGAATGGGCCATGTATCGTGAGATTTTGAGTGAAAACCTCCTTCCATCAGCAAGGTCATTGAAGATGAAACGTGGCTGGGTCTTCAGCATGACAATGATCCCAAACACACCGCCCGGGCAATGAAGTATTGGCTTCGTAAGAAGCATTTCAAGGTATTGGAGTGGCCTAGCCAGTCTCCAGATTTTAACCCCATAGAAAATCTTTGGAGGGATTTGAAAATCCGTGTTGCCCAGCGACATCCCCAAACATTACTGCTCTATAGGAGATCTGCATGGAGGAACGGGCCAAAATACCAGCAACAGTGTGTGAAACCTTGTGAGACTTAAAGAAAACGTTTGACCTCTGTCATTGCAACAAAGGGTATATAACAAAGTATTGATGAAATTTTGTTATTGACCAAATACCTATTTTCCACCATAATTTGCAAATAATTCTTTAAAAATCCTACAATGTGAATTTCTGGATTTTTTTTCTCATTTTGTCTCACATAGTTGAGGTATACCTATGATGAAAAAACAGGCCTCTCTCATCTTTTTAAGTGGGAGAACTTTCACAATTGGTGGCTGACTAAATACTTTTTTTCCTCCACTGTTAAAGAGAATGGTAGACATTAGCTTCCTGACATGTGTAAATAGTAATATATCTACTAATTTCAGGCGATGAACCAACTGTACTGATGGATGAACTTAAGTATTATAAAAACACCTCTGCCAAAAATGCACATAATTGATATTTACTAAACTTCATTGATACTTATTTATGAAGTTATTCCTGGCTCAGGAACTTTCGGAATGTTTATAATTCAAATTGTGTACATTTATGCTCTCATCTATGATACTGGCTAAAACAACAACCACTAAAAAGAATTAGAACAATGGGGAGAAAGAGGCATCCTCTGTTGCTTTCTCCCATATAGAAGAGTTGAGACTAATATCAATCCAGAATAAACAGGTTTTTATTTAACATCTTTTGTGCATTAACATCTTTTGTATACTTGTTATACAAAAAGAGAATATTTGGGCTGACTGATGTAGGTAAAAACTCACCCAATTACTCACTTTCTGCCATTCTAATTAATTGGTTTAAAATGCCTATTCAGCCTAATACATTCAGTTAAAATTACACGTTTTCCAGTATTTATGTTAGTGACAAATAATGATATTAAACCTTTTGTTTATACGCACCAATACATGAATATACAGCAAACATTATACATGGCAGTACATGGTAAATTTTGATGTATATAACTGAAACCTTAAGTAACAAAATGCCATGTGGGGACTTCATTTGAACTTAACATCCGATTAATCTTTAGTATCAAAAACTTTAAGAGTTGATATTGAAAAACTCCATAGGTTTTTTGCATTGACGCTTAATCCCAAAGTAGTGAATATACATAGACCATATGCAGGGCTCGACAATAAGGACTGCCCAATTTCCCGGAGCCAGTATGAAAGACGTTCAGGACAGTTGACGAAATTGTCACTAGCCCGATCAGGCCACTGCGGTGTCGTCACAAAAGATCATCATTTGCATGTGTTAAGAAAAATGTAGCGATTAAAAGAGATTTGGGCCAACAAAGACACTACCTCAGTACTCACAGGGCTCAGCCGGTGAGCCACCTGATGGGCAAATACATACAAGTATGTCAAAATCCCCGCCCTGGTAGTAACCTTTGTAGCTTTAACAATGTAACTATATTGAATTTTACACTGAGTATGTTACCGATGCTCTGATGTACCGGACTGTTTTGTTTTATTTCAGACTATTTCTGTTCCGTGCTGCACACCCAAACTGCACTGCAGTCCATTTTCCATGCATTTGTTTGGAATATTAACGTTATTATTATACTTGTTCCTGTAAACGGGCATTAACAGACGCAAGAGATGCTGCAGACGGACAAAAGAGGGAAAATACTGTAGTAGCCATAACAAGATTATGTTCACGATGCGCAAATATAGAAGAAAATCCAAATATTGAATTTTATATGAATGTATTTCTGAGGGGAACGGAACTGACTGTTTTTTTCAGAAATGTTTTCTATCTAATTTGGTCTCCGTATGATGCATTTAAATTGGTGTTAATGGTTAATACACACAGCGTTGCTGTGTTTACAGCAGTAACCAAGGAAACGCTGCATCACTGTACCATAAGCGCGGTCTGCTGTCAGAGATTGAATCTGCGTCTCATTCAGCCCACCTGGCGTTTTCATACCGATGTTTTCTGTAGCATTATTTCACATAGCTAAAGTCAGGTTATTCTGTTTTTGCTTCAGATTTTGAAATTATACAGTCTAATATATATCAAACATTGCACTTTATTTTTTTCAATTCATGATTAAAATGCAGTGGTTGCCTCTAATTTCAAATGGCTATGAAAAATCAAGGTGCAACAGAGTGAAGAATATGCAAATGTTATTTTATATGTGATTTTTCAATTTCTGTACCTGAACATATACAAACATAAAAAATCATTTCATTTATATTTTTGTGCTATAGGCCTATATTTAATTGTGCCATTACTTGTAATTTGTTCATTTGTTCTTATTTACTGGCTGTCACTTGTCTTTAATGTTTAAACTTTATATTTATGTTTATTTTTGGCTAGTGATTTTTGCTGTGGTAACGAAAATGAAATGGAGAATTGCAAAATTTAATTGATATACTAAAATATTGGTGTCATATAAGCTTATTTATTAGAATACAAGATAACAGATCAAAAACAATGATAACAGCAACTATTTTATTTTTTGAGGCAGGGCCAGTGAAAATGTTGGCAGGGCAAGTAAAAATTTTCACCACTAGCCCGACTGGGCCAGTAGAAAAAAATCCTTAGCGTTGATCCCCGATATGTGTACCATATCTATGATCTGACCATTGCAAATGACCGTTCGTCATCGTTAAAAGAAATTCAAACAATAAATAGTACCGTTTTGTGGCTCTTCAATGTGTCGTGACAGATCACTGTATTGCCTCAGTTCGGCTACTGGGCATGTGCATTTACATATTTTCCGAGCTGACGATATAACGTCAAACCTATGAAAACGTTTTTTAAAAAGCTCATAGCGCCATAGTTTCATCACTTTACAGTGTCGCAGTGACCATATTTTTGCAGTAAAGGACCGGTCATAGTTTCATGAGTGGGAAGATGACATGAAGCGACGTGAGGTTAGCTGCATTGAAAACAGATGAGCGCACATGTGCATACATAGCTCCCGATCGGGGCGAACTTCATGGGATTTTGTCCAAAGAATGATAAGAGAGTTTTAACATATCATTTTATTATTTCACACGCAGTGTTTTAACTCAAGCGTTGCAAGCCATGCATACAGTGCCGGACATGACAGATTTTTGGTACGCAAAAAGTACTTTAAAGGAATTCTTTAGCTTATTACCATTACTGTGGCAGTCAACAACAGCACAGGTTAACCCTCCGCACATATTTATATTTAGTTACTGAAAGTTTCAATTCAGTCTATCTTTTTACCCCGTTTTAACATGGATTTCTATGGTGACCGGCCGTAGATGTCGGGCAAGATGGCGGATATCAGCGGCGACACATAATATCGCGTTCTGATTGGTCAGATCGCCTGTCAAACTCTTTGCGAAGGGTCAATTGTTCTTTATTTTTTTAAATAATTACTTTACATTATTGCTAAAAATTACCTAAAAACAGAAGCAAAATGTCTGGAGGCCTTACCTTATGGTCATCACCAGCAGGGAAGAACTTGAGCGTGGGGAAGCTATGCACTTTGACAGCTTCAATCTCATTGGCTGTGGAGTCCATCTTGGCCACAACAATGTTTGCATCGTCTTTGAATTTCTCACCCAACTGATCCCAGATGGGGGCCAGCTGTTTACAGTGACCACACCATGGGGCATCTGGATCAAGAAAAAGCAAACTGAATACAAAATAATTGGTTCTTAAAAGGCGAATTTACACACTTTAAAAGTTTGATTTCAGTCAGACAACAGCAGTTTACCCTTTTAATCTATACACCTCCAGTGATTTAATTCAAGTCTTCTGAAGCATTATGATCACTTAGTATGATAAACCGACAAAAATTAGACAGTAAATAAACTATTTAATTGGATAAAATCACTGGATTTGCATAAGATGGGTTACAAATATATTCATTTGTGTTCCACAGAAGAAAATCATGTTCGAGTAAATGACAGAACTGTGAACCATCACTTTAATTTGACTACAATTGTTCTAGCAGCTGTTGCACTTGCTCCGCAAGACAGAAGTGATGTGCAACATGGATATAATCTTAACAAAAAAAAACAAAAAAAAACAGACATAGCTTGACTATGCAAAACCCCACTGGAGCTTGATTATAACTGCAAAGGTACATGTACTTATTGATACTAGTGATAATGTTATGACACATGAAATTATATCAAGTTGGCTAATGGACTTGTAAAGAGTACAGGAACAGGGATATGCAGGACCTATAATGGTTTCAGGGTGCTAAGAAATACAGGGCAGACAATGGGACTAAAATGTGGGGGGAAAAGCAGATGGGTTTTCAGAGTCAGTCTGGCACTGGTTACTGACAGCTTGTATGTATGATGCAATCTACCCATTGTCAAAACATTTTGGAAATCCAAAACTCATTTCACAACAACCATTTTCATAACCATTCTAATGCCCTCGATGACATGAAATATAACCCCCTTCTACCCTTCAAGGCCTACGTCATTTTTTAGAAATTCAGTCTGCCATGTAAAAAAAAAAAAAATAAATAAAAAAGTCCCTTTCCTCATAGAAATTATAGTTTGGGAAGCAGTTTGCTTTAAAGATCTCTAGAGCCAAAATGATCTCAGCATTTTTCACCCTTTCCTATTATAGCAAGTTTAAGAGTATATAGGAAGGAGAGCTCTCCAAGTAAGTATCCTGTGGGTGCCCGTGCCAGGATTAGCTGTATGCTTTTGGACAGATACAGGAACCTTGTGTTTACAATGCCAGGCTATTAGGATAGGCAATCAAAAGATCCCACTTTCAAAATAAATCAGGCAATATGCCATGCAAGTGATCACTCAAACCAAGTGCTCAGACATGGAATGACAAGCAACATTCAAGACTACAGAACTTGCATCCAAGCAAAGACATTTTTATATAGAGAAAAAATACGTACAAAACTCTATAAAGACATTCTTGGCGGGGTCGAACGCAACCTCTTCAAAGTTTTTGCCCACCAGGACCATGACAGGGTTCTTATCCCAGTCATCAGGAATGTCCTGACTCATAATGAGGCTGAAATACATTACAATCATTCATAACACGCACATAGACACACACAACAATCATTCCAAAAAGACAGAACACGTTTTCATTTAAGTGCCAATTTTTAAGTAACTACTACATCTACCATAAAAACTAATTTCCTCATTTACGTCAGACATTATTTAAACCTTAACCCAAACAAACTTCAGTCACCTTAAGTTTTCCCTCTGTGAAGGCTGTGCAGAAGGTGATGATGTTCTCTGCTGTGATTTCTGAGGTTTCTGGTTTGTATTTGGTCATCTCTTCCTCTAGGGTAATGAGGCGGATTGCTGGGCACTCTTCCTTCTTAAGACCAAAGAACTCCAGAATTCGCTGATTATCATCCACATCACTGTCAATAAAGATGAAGAGAATCTGTGGAGAAAGAGTATTAGGTTAAACTCCAATGTATTCAACAAAACATACACTGACACAGTTTAATAGAAAAAATTAAATAAAACCCACTTTGCCTTTGAAGCCCTCAGCTGCCTTCTTAAATTGGTCCATCTTATCCTGGAAGTCTTTGGCTGTTTTGGGCACAAACATTAGGATGTGGGACTTGATTTCACCTCCAAAGATTTTTGGAGCAGTCTGTAGACGAGAAATAAGAATCTCAATCTATTGTTCCCTCCACAATATGGCAAAAATGCAATCAATTTTTCAATGAAAATATAAATAGGCCAACTGGGTCTGTATGCAACAGGTCAAACACACATTTGTAATGTCAGTATATACAACAAGAGACACAAGTGTGGATAAAGTGTACCTGCTCTGTAAACTCAATGACCAAGGGAAGTTGGTTGGATTTGATGAAGGTCAGTAGCTTTTCTTTGCTGATCTCTCCATCGAATGTACTGCGAACCTCATCAAACTGAAAAATAAACGAAAGATCGAGTCAGCGAGTGCGAGACAGAGAGAGTGAAAGAGATTACCTCATATTTAACTTTTTCTATATCCATAGAAACAAAATTCACTGTAACAGTGTTAACTAGGGAACTATGCATCACTCAAGCATAGAAACGTGACTGCAACAGTTGTTGGCCTTGGCCACAAGGCAGCGGATATTCTAGATTCGACACATACAGTGGGCATTAATACCACACATAAAGAGAGCAGCTGCATTCTGGAATGAAAATCATTGTCCCTACTGCCTCAGAGTACGTGTCTGGGCGCTAAGACACCGCAACCCCAAAGCCTCTTTAGTGACAGGGGTCAATGAGAAGTTTAGTCCATTGTTGATTACACATTTAAAACATCCTTCTGAAAGAATTAATTATTATAGATTTTGTCTTCATGGAAAAGACTTTACAGATTCAGGATTTTATATATTTTATTTTTTCCCCTGACAGTGGGAACCCTATGGATTTCTAATAAGATTAGAGAATTGGGCAGGGAGATGGAAGGCCAATCAGTGAATATTCAATCAGCAAATGGTTTTCACAGCAGAACTCATCTCAAAACACAGTTGCATTAAAAATCACCATGTCAGCAACATGCATGAAGATGTGGTGCCTGTGATCTGATCAAAGAGTAATGAGTCTGAATTACCACAAGACCTCTTGATCTTCGTGTGGAGCTCATCTAGCTCAGGTGTCCTATTGCTAATTATTGCACATACATTTTCAGAATGAATAACCACTGAATACTTTAAGATTAAGAAGTTTCTTATACTCATTAAGGCTGCATTTATTTGATCACAAATACGGGTAAAAAAAAAGCGCAATAGTGGGTAATATTACAATTTAAATAATGGTTTTTCTATTTTAACACTTGTAAAATAAAATTCTGTGGTGCTGGATTTATCAGCTATTACTCAGTCTTCAGTGTCACATGATCCTTCAGCATATTCTAATATGGCGTTTGAATCAATGTTGGAAACAGTGGTGCTGCTGCTCGCGCATTATATATATATATATTATATATATCTATATAGATATATGACGGTTTTGGACAAAAGTTTTGCTGGCTTGGCTCTTTGACTTTGTTTAATAGAAGAAAGAAATTCATACATGTTTCCAACAACCTGAGAGTGAGTACATTTCAGTAGACTATTTGAACTGACCATTTTCATTTTGTGAACAATCTCTTAAGTAAATTGACTGATGTGGTGCTCAACTCTTAAGGACCGTTCACACCAAGGAACAATAACTATAAAAGATAACTATTAGGGCTGCACGCTATATCGAAATGATCGGAACATCGCAAATGTATATATCGCAATATGCATATTGCAAGGGCGTGCGATATCGGAATCATTTTAATAATAGGCTACTTAAATCAAAACATTGCAAAAGGTCAAAGTTTTAGTTTGACGCATATAGCAGAGAATTGCTTGATGTTAAAAAGAGTTGTGCAATAAGTTGCAGAAAACAACTATTTGCCGTCTCATCTTGCTGTCTGACTCACACCTGAAGCGCGCGCACAAGCCGCATCTCGAGCAGCGTCTCTTCAGTTCTGCCGCACACGTGGAAAGCGCGCGCACACACACACACACACGATATGGGAAGCCAAACAACCCAAATGTGGTACGAAACAGCGCGGTATTGAAGTGTTCGCACCGCGCTAACCTGTCATGGGCGCAGCTCAATGGACCGAGCTGCGCGACCGACTCGACTGCGCAGAGAGGACGTGTTTACTAGCGCCACCGAACTGACAGCTGATCAGTTACAACAGCGCAGCGCGAACATTACTCTCCGCAGAAGTTCGTGTTTTTTTCCTGCACATAACATGAGTTATTACATTTCTTTTGCTTATTATCTTTCATATTAATACATGTAAACAGTAGTGTTAGCTACTTTGAAGCACGTATAGCCTATATTTAGTTACGTTCACAGCAGAAACTTCCATTATCCTCTTAGAATTTAAATATTTTATGGTTTCGTTCATCAAGGCATATTTTAAGTAAATTTTGCATTTAAGGATATTTGTGAACTGTAGCAATCTGGGGGGGGTGGGGGGGGCGGGGGGGGGGGGGGGGGGGGGGGGGGGGGGCCAGCAGAGTAAAAATGTCCGGTATACTTTTCTGTCAGGACATAGGCCTACATACACAGGAAATACGGAAATTAACAATGGTTTTACTATAGTAAAAGTGCAGTAACCATGGATTGATTGTAATTTTTTTAACCAACAGTTTAACTACAAATATATGGTTAAAAGGTTAGTGTAATAAAATCATGGTTAATTTTAATGTGTTTTCCGATAAACCTAAAACACAATGCAGTGCAAAATTCAAAATACATCATATTGAATTTACATACACTGTCCCTAATTTTTAAAGAGTTTTTTAAAATTAATTTAATTTGGAGTGTAAAGAAAAGCCTTACAAACCATATCCATTATATAAAATTACAATGTTAAAGTTAAATAACAACATTCCCTTTACTAGAGACAACAAAAATCCCATATACAGTGGGTACGGAAAGTATTCAGACCCCCTTAAATTTTTCACTCTTTGTTATATTGCAGCCATTTGCTAAAATCATTTAAGTTATTTTTTTTCCTCATTAATGTACACACAGCACCCCATATTGACAGAAAAACACAGAATTGTTGACATTTTTGCAGATTTATTAAAAAATAAAAACTGAAATATCACATGTTCCTAAGTATTCAGACCCTTTGCTCAGTATTAGTAGAACACCTTTTGTCTAATACAGCCATGAGTCTTTTTGGGAAAGATGCAACAAGTTTTCACACCTGGATTTGGGGATCCTATGCCATTCCTCCTTGCAGATCCTCTCCAGTGCTGTCAGGTTGGATGGTAAACGTTGGTGGACAGCCATTTTTAGGTCTCTCCAGAGATGCTCAATTGGGTTTAAGTCAGGGCTCTGGCTGGGCCATTCAAGAACAGTCACAGAGTTGTTGTGAAGCCACTCCTTCATTATTTTAGCTGTGTGATTAGGGTCATTGTCCTGTTGGAAGGTAAACCTTCGGCCCAGTCTGAGGGCCTGAGCACTCTGGAGAAGGTTTTCGTCCAGGAAAAACTTGGCCGCATTCATCTTTTCCTCGATTACAACCAGTCGTCCTGTCCCTGCAGCAAAAAACACCCCCACAGCATGATGCTGACACCACCATGCTTCACTGTTGGAACTGTATTGGACAGGTGATGAGCAGTGCCGGGTTTTCTCCACACATACCGCTTAGAATTAAGGCAAAAAGTTCTATCTTGGTCTCATCAGACCAGAGAATCTTATTTCTCACATCTTGGAGTCCTTCAGGTGTTTTTTAGCCAACTCCATGCGGGCTTTCATGTGTCTTTGCACTGAGGAGAGGCTTCCGTCGGACCACTCTGCCATAAAGCCCCGACTGGTGGAAGGCTGCAGTGATGGTTGACTTTCTACAACTTTCTCCCCATCTCCCGACTGCATCCTCTGGAGCTCAGCCACAGTGATCTTGGGTTCTTCTTTACCTCTCTCACCAAAACTCTTCTCCCCCGATAGCTCAGTTTGACCGGACGGCCAGCTCTAGGAAGGGTTCTGGTCGTCCCAAATGTCTTCCACTTAAGGATTATGGAGGCCACTGTGCTACTAGGAACCTTAAGTGCAGCAGAAATTTTTTTTTTTGTAACCTTGGCCAGATCTGTGCCTTCCCACAATTCTGTCTCTGAGCTCTTCAGCAGTTCCTTTGACCTCATGATTCTCATTTGCTCTGACATGCAATGTGAGCTGTAAGGTCTTATATAGACAAGTGTGTGGCTTTCCTAATCAAGTCCAATCAGTATAATCAAACAGCTGGACTCAAATGAAGGTGTAGAACCATCTCAAGGATGATCAGAAGAAATGGACAGCACCTGAGTTAAATATATGAGTGTCACAGCAAAGGGTCTGAATACTTAGGACCATGTGCTATTTCAGTTTTTCTTTTTTAATAAATCCGCAAAAAATGTCAACAATTCTGTGTTTTCTGTCAATATGGGGTGATGTGTGTAAATTAATGAGGAAAAAAAAAAAAACTTAAATTATTTTAGCAAATGGCTGCAATATAACAAAAACAAAAAATTTAAGGGGGTCTGAATACTTTCCGTACCCACTGTAATATACACTAGGCTATTTAATGATAGTTCAAATTTAAAATGGGGAGTATTGTGCTGAATGTAGAACTTGACAACAACAATAATAACCAAGTACAAAATAAAAAATATATATATACACTAGAAGCTGGGTGTGCTCCTCAAGAGGAATACGTTACTGTAAATTTATTAAAGTCTTACATATTTTATATTTGCAGTTTTTCAAAGTACAACTGTTTACATGTAGTAGAAAGGTAAGCAAAATAAATTTAATAACTTAATACTGATCTTCATTATGTTATGTGCAGGAAAAAAACACGAACTTCTGCGGAGAGTAATGTTCGCGCTGCGCTGTTGTAACTGATCAGCTGTCAGTTCGGTGGCGCTAGTAAACACGTCCTCTCTGCGCTGTCAAGTCGGCCGCGCAGCTCGGTCCATTGAGCCGCGTCTGACATTTTTTTCTTTCCCCGAACACTTAATACCGCGCTGTCTCGTCCCACTTTTGGGTTGTTTACTTCCCATACACAGAGCGCTGTTTCAGACGCCGCGTAAACACCGAGTTGATTCGCCTTTCGCATCTCCTCATGTTGAACAGACACATACACACAGAATGATGTCAATAGTACCCGTCTCGACGATAATTCTCGTAAACGCAGTCGGTTGTTTTAAATTAATGTAAACATCTGAGAAAGAAATCGGATGTGCATCATTATACTGGATCAAACAACAAAACAGCTATAACAAAGATTTATCTAAATTTAATTTATACAGTGAACACTGTGCAGTGTTATTTTATACTTAATTATTACATTTCTGTACCTGAATACAACTGTTTATATTATCTATGCTTGTAAATGTTCACACTGATGTTAAAATGACATTTTCTGATTGGACTTTACTTTTTATGGTAATGCTAAACAATGCTGTCACTTTCAGAAGTTGTAGTGATTCTTTCTTTCCCAAGAAAGAATGTGAAACAAATTGGTTATATAATTTTAATTTTTTATGTTTTTGAGAAAACAAAAACACTAACTGAAAAACGTATTGCTTTTCTATTGTATTAAGCACAAATTCAAATTAACATTGGATGGTTCTTCTTTAAATAAAGGTTAAAACAATATGTATTATTCTTAGTTTACTAAAACAATTTAAAAACCCTTAAGATAACCTGTAGAAGAAGAAAAAAACATCTTAAGCACGCAGAATAACATAAGTGGACTTTGAACGATGAACGATGAACGATTACGTAATTGTGGCATCTGTAACTGTAATCACGATTAGAAATTTGATTAATCGTGCAGCCCTAATTGGCCCCCAATCAGAATCCATACTGCTGTAACGAGCTCTAAAAAAAATAAACGGACGATATTATCCGCTGGTGTGAATGCTAATATCTTTATAGTTATCGTTCTGGGTGTGAACAGGCCTTAAAACTGAAATGAAAAGTGTCTCTAAATGGCACCCTCAACAAATTTAAGGTGTTTTATAGGAAGCCACCAAAATGTATTAATGGGTTGACAATGATTCACTAACCCTGATAAACGAGAGCATCATTACCTAATGCATTCAAAGGTCAAGGGGGGTCTGCTTCAACCGGTAAGAACCAGAAAACCGAATTCATTACAAGGCCGAGCAAAGACCAATAATAGCAACCGCAGAGTTGCCAGATGAGACTACCACAGATGCAGCAGGATCATGTTACCGAGGCTGAACTGAAAACTTGAAAAATTGTTGACTCTAATGGATTTCATCATTTAAATAGTCTCGCGAGTGCCTGGTGTTAAAGCGGTGAACACACTACACGACTGTCAGGCTGATTATGAATGTAATTTGGTATTGACAACTGATCGTGCCCAGTCGGACCAGGGGGGTATTCCAAAATGCAGGTTATGTGACATACCTGGGTATGTTTGAACATAAGTGAGCGGATAACCTCAGGTTTCGGTTCCAAAATCGGAGGTTACTCTCAGGGTATGTAAGTAACCATAGTAACTCTCTGAAGATAACCTGCTCCGGAGCAGCTTCTGTTCCAGGGTTAGTTCACTTTAGCGAACGTGTGATCTACTGACGAGCCTTCAGAGGGCGTGACAGATAACAACAACATTATAATTAAAAAATTTCACGATTAGATTCTCATTCACAAGCTTGCTATTCAGTTCGATTACCAATTCGATTCGATACGATTATTTTGGATATATCAGGTCAGTAGGCACATGCAAATTTTCACAAGGAAAAAGGAAAAACAAAATCTCTCAACTAATGCTGTAAAATAGTCAGTTGGTACTACATTACTATAATGTTGAAGGTTAAAATTGACTGATTTGTAAAATTACACTTAATGAAGTTTTTAAAATAATAAAAATTACAATTACATAATATTTCTACTTCAATCGTTTTTTTTATTTTTTTATATAAACAATGGTGACTGTCATTGGATTTATTCAAACTTAAATTAAACATTGAAGAACAGTAAAATTTATAATATGTTATTTGATGCATATATTTAGCAAAAAATGCTCCTCTCTACAGTTTATTTTTCTATCTGACTATGAGTTTATGGTCACCGACTATGCTTTCTGAGGTAAATGTGACGTTACGTGACATTGTTCACAAGCTGTTTTATTTGATGTCTTTCTTTCGGTTGAAATGCTGATTGAGCGATTACATGAGACGGGATACAGCTTGTAAAGTTATACTCTTACTTTTAACGTACCTTCGGATGTTTAGTCATGTTCATTTTGTGCTGAAACTGGTATTAATGTGAAGATGATCAGTTCACGTGCGCTATGCGCTGCCGCATCTGTCTGCTGAACTGAGGCGCTACTGCGATCTCTCACTAATGTGATCTTTCACTCCACATTTAACAGCGCCAAAACTGCATTTATTGTTTAAATACTGCAATACAAAGGACAGAATTTGAAATCTGAGACTTTGTTTCATATTAAAAGTACCAAAGCACAATGCTATTGCGATATATTGGATGGTCCGTTAAAGGCAACATTCCGTCCATTAACTGAAAACAGGCTAGACTAACCGATTCTTAGGATTTAAGAACTCGATTATTGGTCCGTAATAAATGAGAAGAATCGATTACTGAGATTATCGATATTTTACCCAGCCCAAAATACACAATATATATATAAACTGGCTGAAATGTTTTGAAATCACTTGTACTCTACGTGATCGAAAAAATCCAGTCTCTCACTCTGTCTGTGTCAATTTGTGTCTTGTTAAAGATTTAAATCCCTGCTGCCAAGATGTTTCTCTGTCGGTCACTGGTTATGGAAAGTGAAACTTAAATCTATAGGGTGGTTGGATTTATATTTTGTATGGATTTACCAGCCTTTCTTAATAGGCTGTATATTAACTTTGGGAGAAAACCAGTAGTTCTATGTGAAATCAGACATTTGAGCACCCCCATATAGCCAAAATGGCATGATCATAACATCCCGCGAATATTCGACTGAGATTGGTAGTCGAATCAGGCTCCTCCAATCGAAGCATCGAATCTTCGACTATTCGGGGTCACCCCTAATACAAAATGTCTTTTACTTTCTGCACAACACTTTATACATTGGATTGATTTTAATAACTGAAGTGTGCACCAAACAGACATTCCTATAAGAAAACTTGGTATTGGCAGATACTTAAAATTCAATCACCAGGATCAGGTGGGTGGGCAAAAAAAAAAATCGTCACACCCCTAGCTACTATCCATTAATATAAAGTTATAAACAAATATGAATAAGTTCTCTGAAATTTAGTCAGCAGAGTTACAAAGTAGAGAAACTTCTTTACCTTCTTAAAAAGAACAACACCATCCTTGGCCACTTCAAACTTTGAAAAGACTGCATCATCTGAGATGATGCCAAACGGGATGTCATCCACAGCCTCTGCAGTTTTAATGAAGGCCTTGGCATCTTCTGATTCAACATCCTGCAGAGAGACAGGACTTGTTTTTATAATAAAGAAACAACACAATAATAATAATAATAATAATAATAAACAAAAAAAAAGCAACCCAAAACTAAACTAGTGAAGAAAAGAATGACATTTACCTTAAAGAACCCAATGACTACAACCTCATTATCAGCAATAAGAGACTCTGCCTGCGTCACATCAGTTATAGTAGTAGCTGCAGGACCAGTTCGCTTTTTCAGCCAGTTGACGATGTCATCAGCCTGTCGGCCAGCTGTAGACAGAGCATGAGCATGAACATGTCATAGTGAGACAAAGGAACCTGGTGGTATCAAGCAAACTCTTGTACATGTACAGAAAAAATGTGTCATAGCAACTATAGGAGATGTTCTACATTTGGCACATTATTATTATTTTTTTTTTTAAAGCACCTTGCACTGCATTTCAGGCATACATTTCATCGGTCCATGCATTCATTTGGAAATAAACACGTGACCTTGGTGTGCTAACCCCCAGTTCTACTTTTTGAGCTACAGAAAATGCACTGATAATTAAAAACAAAAAAGAAATTATATAAAGCAAGCAATTAAATACAGAGTAAACACAACTAAAGTGCTCCTTTCATGCATCCTCACCAATTTATGACCACTGGGCAGGACCGACATGTTGTCAATGTGAATGACATGTCACAGTTTCAAAGGTAGTCTTAATTATTATGCTGTTTTTAAATGAGTGAGGAGCGAGCACCACAGCTTACAGCAGGAACTACTGATGTGATACGTCAACAATTACACTGTGGTTTAGCTTTTGATCAAGTCGGAGTTCTTATGACCTCCTGATACAGATGCCCTGATAGAGGCCATCCATCGAGGACTCAGATAAGACAAAGATTAAACATTCTGGAATTTTGTTTTCTGTAATCCCACAAGGAATCTGAAAAGTGGGTGTTACTTTTTTTTTTTTTTTTTAGACCTAAAGACATCTGAAAGTCATGGAACATGCATTTGCTGAGGCAGGTCTGGTCTGCAGGAGTAAGACCGTAATAAACAGCCATGGAGAGCAGCCTACAGCAACCAGACCACAGGCAACCTGAGGAACTGCACGTTGAAGGAAAGGGGGAGGAGCCTTCTACAAACAGGCTGGAACTCAGGGCTTCCACGTACAGAATGACATGCATGTCTTCAGCAGTTAGCACTCACGTTCATGGTATGCAGACCACTGACCTATCTAAACTGAATTATGGTTTACGGTATAAGATGGCATCAATACAGCTCAGTTACACTTCAGCTACTCTAATCAAAACAAACCCGTTAGAACCGTTTGTGCACTTACTGATTTCCTTCTATCTGGTTTTTAAAAAAAAAAAATCTTGTTGATGATTTTGAAATCATTTGACTTTTTAACACAAAAGTCAAAAGCTGAAGCCAGTCTAGTAGTCCATACACAAAGACGGGCCATGGATATCATGTAAGAATATTGTGGCTGATATCTCTCACCAGAATACTCCTTGGGGTTCTCCTTCTCTCCTCCCTTAAAGAACTTGATGGTGGGATATCCACGAACACCAAAAGCCTGACCGAGTTCAGATTCTTCTGTTGCATCCACCTTTGCTAGTTTGATGTCTGATCCTTCAGCTTTCAGCATACCAGCTGCTTTGGCATATTCAGGGGCCAGGGCCTTGCAGTGCCCACACCATGGTGCATCTGCAATTAGCAAAAAATGGTTAAATTCAATAAAACTGACATTTACGGTCACTGCATGTTAGTGATTTTACATTCATTACTCACAAACCACATTAGCAGTAATTTGTCTGAATGAATGTGTTCGTGGTACACATGAATAAAAAGAATGTATGTTTATTCTAGTGTTCAAACCCAGTAAAACTGGATAAACTAAATAAGTAGGCCAAATTTATTACGCTAATCTTTCTCAACACGTCATCTCTCACAACATGGCATGTTATTAAAGTCAAGACCAAAGTTCAGTGGTTATAAAAAATACACATGTATCAAATACTCCTTCACTCTTTTATCAAATAAAACACGAATGAAAGACTGTACAGTTTACGCTTTCATTACATTGTTCACATGAAAAGTGTTTTTAAATACCAAATTCAATGTGGAACAAATGTTATTTTTCTGATGTACACGTCAACCTAGCGCGGGGCCGCTGGAAAGTCCGGGGCCCATAATACTCGCCGTCACGCCTCGCTTTATGACGTAACACTCGTGGAGGCTAGTGATTGGGCAACTCGAGAGTCTATCACGTCCGAGTATCAGGATATACTTTGAGAGTGCCCAATGAATTTAGCCCGGTAAAGCGCAGCTAAACTAACCTAGGAGCCCGGTTACACACAAGTTTGAGAAGTCCTTTCAGGTTGAAAACTCATTCATGCTTGCCCACAACATACTGCATCTCATTTGCATGAAGTGGCGAAACCGAAAAACAAAGCAGTAGGTAATCGAAAGTAGAAAAACAAGTGAAAGTGCAAATCAATGCATTTATTATTTTCAACACGAAAGGAACTCAGAGCTACTGATCCAAGGCTGCTGAATCTCCCTGAATACGTACTTACGAATCTACCAACTTGAATCGAATGCATTATTCGTAAAGGGATTCAACGTATTTTTGCCTTGTTAAAATAGAAAGTTTTGAGGCGAGTGGCAAAGACGTCTTCAAATCATTAACGTTACATTGGAACCACTTCTCTGAACGCTTTCAAAATTACGTTCTTACATTACGGTTTAATATTATGATTAAGATTTGGTTAGCACACGTCTGTTACTTGAGTTATGATTGCAAGAGATTAAGTACTGCTGCAGCAAATCAAGACTAAGAATAAAAAACAATTCCCATTTCACTGAGAGTTGGTTTCGTTTTGCATTTTCCTCATGCACAAGCTATCGACACGAACACAGCAACGACAATTCAAACAAAGTTGGCGACTACTTACAAAACTCAACAAGGATATTTGGGTAAGTTTTGAGCGCCTCCTCGAAGTTACTTTTCTTCAGTACAAGCACGTCCTCCTCCTCAGCGATATCAGCCGCGCTCATAGCGGCCAATGCGCACACAATCAACAACCTCAGCATCTCGGATCACCTCCAAACGTGCCAGCTATTTATAATACCGTGATGGAAACCGGGGAGATTGTTAGCGCGGCGGGTCTTCTTTTACCTTTAACAGTCTGAAGTATCGCTTGAATTTGGTGTCTGCCGCTAATAACGTGGCAATGTGCGCATAAAAAAGAGAGGACAGCGCTGCTGCGCATGCGCATTTATTAGGCCGAACACAGTTCGTGTTGAATTGTGAGTGGACCGCGCGTCTCCTAGCACCTGGAAGTGAATCTGCCAGTCTTGAATACGAATTCACAATTTCTACTACGGCGAACTAATAATAATAATAAAAAAAAAAATAGACTGATTATACACTTCATAATATTCATCCACATTATAAAATACTGAAATAAACATAGATGTTATACAATGTCAATTTTGTAAACGATGTAAATTCTGTTTCATCTTACAATATGTAAAATTCCATTAAACAATTTTACTGACAAAAAATAAATCCTATTACGGCGAATGCTTGGCTCATGAATATTATTTACGCAGCGTGACGTTCTGCCACTAGCCCTGAGTGATTTGGCGAAAGGCAGACGTCGCTAGGTGAAAGCCTATCAACTGGCGAATTAACTGGGCTCATTAATATTAATTTGACTGGGTGGCTGAACACTTATCACAGGAAAGAACGCCACCACAATCTATTTAATATTAATGAGCCAATTCCTGAACAATAGTAGGATTCGTAATTTCGTAACTAAGAGTTTCTTTGTATGTTTGAATCTGTATTAAGGAAACATCCTAACTCAAAATACTAACCATAGTCATTTCACTCGAGCCTTTTCAAATTCAAGAATTAAGATGCATGGGCATATTGTAGAACCCTACAGCTAAGATTGAAATAGTCAATGCACCTAATTAGGCAAAATCCCCCTTTAGGGATTTGCCATTATTTGAAAGGTGAGATAAGACGATATATACAGTCAATACTGGTAACATGTACAGTCTAAAGATTTGTATGCAGCTGATTGTGCCAAACAAGTAGATAAAAGAATGAACCGATACAGGAAATGGCCCACTATTACTTTCACCACAAACTTTCTGTGGTTATACACTAGAAATAATACAGTGTGTGATGTTCAGTTGGTTTGCAACATAAAATTAGAAGTTTGAAATAGTTTGCAGAAGATGTCTTGTGATAAAAGTCCAAATGCATTAACCTCCGTATGTATGTTTGTTATGATCATGTCTTGATAAAATAAACATAATTTGCAAAAGTATTTTAAAACCACAAACAGAAAACACAGTTCAGACTCTTTGCAATTCAGTTTCCTCAAAACTGTTTTCCTTGAGATGAAAGATGAAGATAGACCAGGACCTGATGTTTGTTTTTTCTGATGTTATTATCAAGAATTGCTATGACCCCACTTAGCTAACTTTACTACAATGACAATAACACAATATTATGCATGAAAGCTGACAGTTTTTTCAAAAGGTTTTCTCCTCTAGAGAAACATTCTCAAAATTACAGAGTGAATATCAGTAAACTGTATGGGGAGATCTTGTTGGTTGAGAAATGTTAGTAACAGGATCTAACACTGTTTGGTTAACAAAGAATCGTCAGCTAAGAAAAACAAATGCTGCTTTGTTTAATTTACAGGGCAATAAGGAAAATATTTAATGTAGCATTGTATTAATGGTTTTTTTTTTTTTTTTTTTTTTCTGTCAGATGTAGTGTTTTGTCAAATTAAGAAGGCCAAATGTTGCTTCCATTAACAGTGTATTTCCTGATTCAGTTAGCATGTCATCATAATAAAAACATCAAAATCAGTAAATGGACAAGTCAGGTGAAACTTAATGCAGCGACTGATCATCTCTCACTACACTCTCGCGTGCTAAATATAAACACTCATAGCGGAGGCATAGAAACACTGTTAAGCTGTAATTGTTCTCTAATCAGCTCAATGATGGCACATATGAGTACTGGGAAATGGCAAATTATTTTTCTTTTTATCAAGGATAAAAATACAGTTGTTGCCATGTCAACTCCATGTCAACATTTTCACACTCACCTTGAGAACAGAGAGATTCTGCATATAGATTCATATATCTGACATTACACTGAGGTGTAATGATTTTAAGTATATAACACTATCAAAGTATATACTGTTGTCAATTAATGAAAAGTATTTCATAACATTGTAAGACAATGTTGAAAGAAATCTAATTTATTATTTAGGAACATTTAAAGAATGGACATACATATCACATAAAATTGGCATTGATCTGAAAAGATAGTGACACATTACAGCACATGTATGACCTTAATAACTTTATTAACATCTGTCTAATGTGGGGAACCAAGGGTATGACCTTTTTAAGAAGAAACAAACAGATGTTTTCTGTTTATGGATAGGGTGTGAATACTGCTTTCCACTCAATTATAATCAAAACATTTAGGCTATAAAGGCAAAAAAATAATTAAAATAATTTACATAAAGCTTTAATTTTTACATTACACATTATACTGAACAACAATCAATTTGTGGGTCAATAACCAGCCAATTGTGTGAATAATCGCTTTTCTCCGCTAGATGGCACAAGTGAACTATGTGCAGATGCCACACATAAACAGCACAAAGAATTTCATTCCTGATTTCTGTTGTGGCTTATTTGTGAAACATGGTTTAGTATTGTTTTCACATATTGCCTTGCAGTTATTTGTAATACAGTTGCATAATTTGAGATTATACTGCCAAGAAAAATGAATTGGTCCACACACTTTAACTGATTTTTTTCCCCCTTCAAATGATAGGGCTGGAAAAAAGAGCATCAGAAAAGTTGTTGATTAGTCTTGACTTCCTGTTTCACTAGGCTATAAATATGAGGTGACACACAGGCTAATTTCTATAGGTTTTCCTCACTATGGGAAAGACCTGAAAAAACAACGATTTGTGGGGAAAAAAGTTTTTTCAGCTCACAAATCAATAAGATTTAATGGAAATGGCAATGAGATGATTATTTGATGGTCGAAACACTCATTTGCACTTATTTGTTTGGGAAGGTTTTCACAAACAAACAAAAAAAAAATTCAAATAAGCAAGCATAATTTGCAAAAGTATTTTAAAACCACAAACAGAAAACACAGTTCAGTTTCCTCAAAACTGGTTTCCCTGAAATGAAAGATGATAGTCCTGGACCAGATGTTTTTTTTCTGTTGTTATTACCAAGAATTGCCATGACCCCACAATGAAAATAACACAATATTATGCATGAAAGCTGACTGTTTTTCAAAAGATTTTCTCCTCTAGAGAAGCATTCACAAATTTACAGTGAATATCAGTAAACTGTACGGGGAGATCTTGTTGTTTGAGAAGTATTAGTAACAGGAACTAACACTAGCTCTGTTTGGTTAACAAAGAATAGTCAGCTAAGGAAAACAGATGAGACCAAAATGCTACTTTTTTTGGTATAGACTGAAAGTCAGCCAATATAGAAACGTTCCTTATCCCCACTGTGGAGTATGATTTTGGATCTTTAATGCTGTGAGGCTAATTGTTTTCCAAAGGCCCTGGACAACTTATTAGGATACATGTTATCATAACCTCCAGATTTTAAATCAACACCTCAGTGACACAGCAAGCGTTAACTGGACTCTGGTTGGCTCCTTCAATAGGACAATGATCCACACCTCAATATCAACACAAAAATGATTCACTGCCCATTGTACATAGCAGTCCCTTGACCCAAACTTCAAAGAAAACCTGTGTAATAAGCTGTTGAAGAAAGTCCACAAAGAAACTGGAGGATCTGGAGAGATTTCTGTATGGAGGACAGATGTATGGAGGACAGATGTTTCTTGACAGATGTTCATCCACCTTATTACACATTATAGGAGAAATCTTGGCAAAGAAATCTTTTTACTGAATTATTTAACTTTAATTTAATTGCTTTAATTACTAATTAAGATTACATTTTGTAAATGCATTGAATGAATGACCAAGTGGATAATCACCAAAGACACATTTCCATGTTTCTCCTATTATACCAAGGGTGCCAATATTTGTGAAGCTTACTGTATGTACACTTAGTGATGTCACGCTAGATGAGCTAAGGGTGGGACTGGCATTCACTAGCCATTATCATCTTTTCCCAGTGGAACCCAAAGGGAAATTCTTTGTTTTGGTTTCCTTTAGCTAATGCTAAAAGTTAGATTATTTTTGTCAGTAGATGAAAGCATTTTGGCCGAAGATAAATGTATGACTTTATCTCTTATGTGAGCTGATATCCAACTAACTGCTGTAGCAGTTTGCATCACATCATTCAATGCAGTGTACACAGGGTACAAAAAGACAACTGATCCGTAATTTCAACTTCATAGACAGAAAAGTCATTGAGGTTTTAGAGTTACAATATATTTAACACAGAGAGAAAGTCAAATAAATCATTTCACTTTATTAAAAATGCAACCTTGTGAAAAGCATGTGGTTTTTAGTACCGACTATACACAATAGTATAACACTGTGACAAATAGGACAAACAATCAATCATATGAGGAAAGGGAACTTAATGATTAAATCAGTGTTTTTTTGTTGTTCTTTTTAAAGAGAATGTTGGTGGAGGACACAGAAGATTGATGGTACATAGGCCACAGTAGTCCAGAGGGAGGTGAGGGATGCTGACTGACTTCTATCAGTCCACTGGTTCAGGAAGATCATGGTTGAGTTCAGCATATTCTAACAGGCCTTGCTACAAAAATACAAGCACAAAATTAACTGATGAGATGTATTGTCCTCATTTTCAGAAATCATATTTAATGAAAATTTGTTTATGTTAGTAACATCCTCAAAAAGGAAAGGAAAGGTGTCCCATACTCGGAAATTGTGCTCCGCATTTATCCCGTCCAAGTGCACACACACAGCAGTGAGAAATGAACACACACAATGGTACACACATCCGATCATGGCAGCCATTCTTGCTGCGTATTGAAGGTTGAGAGCACTCTCCCCACCCACCCCTCCCCCTCCCCCCACACACACGACGCCCCAGCGGAGAGGAAACATTTCTCTCTTTCATTCCACTCTGTTGGAATACATAACTCTTTATCGAGATGTAAACATATGAGAAAAAAAAAAAAAAAAAAAAAGGAGCAACCCATAGGGAAATTGGGTTTTGATGTCAGTTTCATGTTTTAGCACTCATCGTAGTTTTCGTCTCAGTAATTTGTGCTGTCTTTCTGTCTTCCTTTCCTCTGCCCTTTCACAGAGTTTATGAAGTCCTGGTCGTGTCTGCTCTCTGTAATGCTGGCCTCTGTTCAAGAGGAAACCACAGCCCTGCTATTTGTTCCCATTTGGAAAGTCTGACTGGTGCTTCCCGCTTCACTTACTGTAGACAGAGTTTACAAAACACACACATTCAGTCCTCCATGTGAGTATGATACATCCTCCCACATGGCATAAGGATACTGAAGAAAACTAAGATCACATTTAGAGTTCTCTGGTCAGGTGCAGTGATGTGCTGCATCACACACGTAAAATATTGCTCATGAAATTAACTTAAGTCTCAGATTGCCCTTTGTTAATGAACAAGATGCATGCTTTGATTTAGATTTTAAGTAATTTGCTTAAAAAAAGTAAATAAAAGCTGATGAGTTGCATGTCTTCACTCTTCAGATATTTGTATAAAAAAAATTAAGGTAATGAAAAAAAAAAGTGTGAATTTCACTGCAGTAGCCAACAAAACAAACCATGTTATACAAACAAATTATGCTGGACCTGGGGTATTTAATCATTTTTAATGTAAGCCATGTCAAACATTAAAAACATAGTTTAACATTATACTTTCTTAACTTTTGAAATACACAGGCGATCTCTTAATTATTTCAAAGGTCAGGCAGCAGGATGGAAAGAATGCTTATAAGGTCATAAGAAGTGAGAGGATTAAGGTCTCTTACATGGTTAACATGTTCAACAGCCCCTGTACAAACAGTATGAATTAGAAAAAGACATCAATTACAACACAACCCACTGCTCTGTGTGTTTGCATTACAGAATGTCATAGGAACTTTTTGTGTGTAAATGTATTTGTTCCTTTTTGCAATGTTGTTTGTACCTTGAGTGGTCTGAAGCTCACTGTACACAGTATCTGTGCCTTTCTTCAGAGGAACTATAGTACAAAAGAAAAAAAATATATGTTTAGGATATATCTTAAAGTAAAGAAGAAAGAGGTTGTATAAATAATAATTGTTTTGAAATGCACACTGTAATTCTGGATAATGTAAGTAAGAAGCTATTGGAGTTAGCAGGAACCTAATTAGTCTGGCTTTTCCTGTTTAAAAGATGTCTCTAGAAAGTAACCACTGTAATTAAAATCAAGGGCTCTTGATAATTTGGATGGTTAGACCCCACCCAGGAAGTGTTTTTTCTCTAATCAGCTCATGCATGCCAGGGAATCATAATGTTCCTATTCAAAAGGCAAGAGGAGTGGGAGGATAAAAAAAGACATGGATATAGTTTTAAAACGTTGAACTTACGCCGTGTAGGATCTACAGGTTGAGGATGAACCACCTCTGTATACTCTACATGACCTTCATTTGTGGACCCTAGGCTGTCCTGGTCAGCAACATCTGGTGAAAAAACAAACATCAATACAAAAATACAAAATGAGATAGGTTAGAATCATTTCAGGTAGGCCTGTATGTTGCAGGTAAATACTAGTAGCTTGGGGAATGCATGAAAATCAGTATGATTTCAGTATGAAGTGTTGACTCACCTGGAGGTCTTTCACTCCAAACACTCTCTTTGTTATGCACCACCACTGAAACACACAGCAAAAATAGTGCATCAGTCATGGCCATTTTACATGCCACTGATCATAAAGATGAATCAACTTAGGCTGAATAACACACACATATATAACATACAGGTGCATCTCAATAAATTAATGTTGTGGAAAAGTTCATTTATTTTTAGTAATTCAACTCAAATTGTGAAATTCGTTTTTTAAATAAATTCAATGCACACAGACTGAGTAGTTTAAGTCTTTGTTCTTTTTATTGGGATGATTTTGGCTCACATTTAACAAAAACCCACCAATTCACTATCTCAACAAGTAAGAATGGTGGCATGGCCAATCCGCTACTCAGCCAAATCCTGCAACGGTTTCCTGACTTCAAAATCCACGACATTCATACATTTTATTGAGATTTGCACCATATTATAGATATTTATAGTTATATATTAAACCAAACAAATAGTTCGAAATTCATTTTGTAATAAAATGGAACTGACACAGGGAAAAAGATTGAACACAGTGTAATAAGGGAGGTCAAAAAGGCTGAACAGCCACGACCCACTGAATCTATCATTATAAAACATCCTGCCCCCTCGACATGGCAATTAATATTGCAGCTGGTTCATTCCACCACGATACATACCATGAGCTGAGAGAACCCAGTGACATTCCGCAAGACAATGACCCAAACCAGCCAGGAAACTCCGATTGTGTCAGAGAAAAGAAAACAAAGCTGCTAGATGACAGCCCAATCCTGACTGAATACAATAGAATCCACCACCTAAATGATCAGAGTTCAAGAGAGGCCCACAACCTTCAGTTTTTAGACTGAGTGAAGAGATGGGACAAAATCACACCTGAGCATGTCTGCGACTAGTTTTTCTCACCATAACAGGTAGGCGTCTTGAATGCTGTCTTACCAACCAAGGGCTTTTTACAAGTATTTATAATAAATGGCTAGTTCACCACTTTTCCCTGTACCTTCATTTTATTACACCTAACGTACTTTTCTGATAGTATTTGTTTGGTTTTATTGGTTATATGGATTACTTGGTTTGTTACCGACATCTGGTGAAAATTTAATGTAGCACCTTTAGAAATATATTAACTGGGAAAATGGTGGCGTGTTCAATACTTATTTTACCCGCTGTATATACAGTATATACCAAATCTATAAATTCAAATTTCAGCATGTTGTATGTGTTAGGATTAATCAGTAATCAGTGATTAATAAGTCAATTCCCTAAACTAAGCAGAACAGCTTTTGTATATATGCCTTGTTTCCAATTTAACTACAATCACTGTATCTCCTGAACCTGTGACCTGCTTTTAGACATTGCATCTGAAGTAAACTGTTTGGTCTGGACTCTGGTGACACTGTACTACCAGACAAATACAAAAGCAGGAAACTGTTCATAAAATAAATATATATGCAAAGTCAACATTGCCGCTTCAAATTTTTCAAAATATTTAAACCAAAGGAGGTGAATCTTAATAACTAAATTTTAAACGAAGGTTAAAGGTCAGAAATAAATAAATGATACCTGGTTTATATGACACCTAGTTAATTCAAATATGTTAAAAGAGACAGAATGTTGAAAGAGTTTTTGATAATCTTAATATGTTAGGGAATAAATTCCAAATGAGGTAATTCCAAATAAAGAATTTTATTAGATTTTAAGTGCCTACCAAATCTTGTTTCATGTACCAAATACATACACACATTTTTATAGAATATTTAACAGTAAATAAAGCATTAAAACAGATCCTTTTAGAGTAAAATTAAACAAACATCAATTAATAAACAAACATATGATGATGGAAGCAAAAGCACGTATGCAAGCAAAGCAATGAAATTAGAGAAAAAGCACATAGTGAACAGATGATTCAGATGCTGTTAAGATGAATAATGACCCAAACTGCTGTGATATGGGAGATATGGGAAACATTTTTCAAAAATCCAGTCATGTTACCAATCCACAGTTGAATTCCCCTTTTCCTTGTTTAAAATGGAATGATCTGAAAAACTAAAAAGATCTGAGGTGGTTCTAAAAAGCCTTTTTTAAGTCATGGTTTTCATAACTTCCTGAAAATCTTGGACCCTTCACTACACTGTTCACAGGATTCTTTAGTTGTTCCCATTAATTGAGGTGATCTCATGTCCCATAGGTCACCTTCCCCGTCAAGGCATCAAAGTGTAGCTCTGCGCCTGGAATTAGACAGTGAATTTGCCAGTGTCACACAGCGTCTTAATACAGTAACGTTTAGTTGCAACTGGTGACTAAATATCATGATCATAGATTAAGTGATGTAAACATAGATGGCAAAGTCTGAATACTCCTGGTCTGTCATCTTGACTCATGAACAGGATGTGTGTGCGTGTTTGGTAAAACAGCGAATGTGAGGGGGACACTTTGTAAGTATGTGGACACTTCAACATGTAGTAATCTTAATCTGTTCCACACAGTAGCAAGTTGCTCCACCATTGACTTAAGATGAGCTCCCTCATCCTAATTAGAATTGGTTTATTGGGTAGATATGACAAACACACTTTGGGGTACAGTGCAGTGTTTGGCATGTCCCAAAACTACAGAATGAACTTCCATCCACAAGACCGACAGTTTTCAGAAGCTCCTGCAGGTGTCTGATGATCATACAAGGACTCAATATGAAATAGGTCTATACATACAGTGCTGCTTGAAAGTCTGTGAAAGCCTTCACAATTTTCTATATTTCTGCATAAATGACCCAACAACAATTAGATTTTCACTCCAATCCTGAAAGTAGACCAGAGAAGCCAATCAACAAAGAGACAAAAATATATACTTTGTCTGTTTTATTTGTGAGAACAATCATCATGTTTTAAATATTTTTGTGAGTGGCTCAACGGACAGTATGTATCTTTGCTTTCATATCGTTTCCCCCCTTTTGCAGCATAATTGCAAGTAACGTGTTGCTGCTGTAAGCACTGCTGATCATACCTTGCCACGGCTTGCAGAATTTAGTCCCTTCCTCATTACAGAACACTTAAACTCTGTGATTGGTGGGTATCCTCCTAGAAACTGCTGCTTCAGTACTTCCACAAAATTTCCATTGGTATTAAGGTCCCGGAATTTGACTCCGTCATTTCAAACATTGGCTCAGTTTCGTTTCTCTCTTGCCCGTTTTTTCACAAGTACATCAACGTAACTGGGGTAAGTAAGAATCATTCATCAATCAGGTGAAGTAAAGCTTCTTCTTCCTGCTATGGTGGTTTTGCACCGCTTGCCTAATGTATAGTTTATCTCTCTCTGTCGAGACGAGGGATCCCATGTAAACTGCAGGAATAGTAGGCTGACAGGAGAAGATTTCAGAATTAGAGACAACCATGCCAAACGTTAATTGGGACAAGTAGAATGTGATGGCCTCTAGTACGGCTTTGGATGTCGACTAGGCTCAGGATCCTGTGCATTGTGTTTGTTCCGGTAACCAAGCCTCCGCAGAAGTGCACTTGGTGACTGTGAGCGACATAGTCGCAGGGTCAACCCCGCGCCTTCCGTTCCGATCAAACATTAACAGTTCTCCCCCTCAGTGACCGCACCCACGAGAACATGACAATGCTCTAATTATTGGCGATTCTATGCACGAACTGGCAAGAAAGATACACCACCACTGATAGTCCAATGTACCTGGAGCCAGACGCCTGACGTCTTGGCACTTTAAAAGGCTGCTACAACGGGAACTCAGAAGATGTTATCACGCCGGCGCTAATGATGGTTGACTTCTACCATCGAGATACACAAAAACATTACAGAGGTGTGTGAAAAGTGCAACAGACTGTCCGACCTGTAATATGCTCTGTTCCCCTCCTGCTTTGACCGTGGCGAAAGAGTCTGTCATAGTCGACTCTCGTCACTCAACGCTGGATGCTCTAAGTGGTGCCCACACGACCCCGCTGTGGACAACAGAGAAAGATTCGGCCATCTTTCGAGCAGAATAACATAGATTTCATAGATAATTGGATGAGTTTTTGGGGACGACCTGACCTGTTGAAAAGGGATGGTCTTCATCCCTCCTGGTGTGCAGCTCTTCTCTCTAGAATATGGCACCTAGTCTTAGAGTGTGTACTTGACTACTGTGGCCCGGTCAGGAGCAGACGACTGGCGAACCACCGTCGCTACCCCTCATGTCCGAATCCGTTACTCTCATCACATAGACTCTTCACCTAATGATCACACTATAGAAATTTTTGGCTGTTTCCCCGAACTGAACATACAAAAACATCTAAACCAATTTTAAGAGTACGAATTAATTGTTTCCACAATAAAAATACAGATGAATACGGATACACAATGATAAAGCTTGCTTATTGACTATCATCCCTTTCTAAGAAAGCACTTTGTAAATGATTTGATCACAGATCGTTAACTAGATGTGCTCTGTTTGACAGAAACCTGGCTAAAACCTGATGATTACATTAATTTTACTTAGTCTACCCCCCAATATTACTTTTAAAACATGCAGCCATGTTCAAAAGTTAAGGGGAGGTGTTTCTTCATTTAACAGTTTTCAGTATTTCCTCAGAGGCGGGCTTCAGTACTACTCCGTTTTTAAAGTAATGGTGCGTCATATACATTGGCCAAGAAAACCGTTTATGATAATTCCCTTGTCTGTTTGTACTGGCTTATGTATACGGCACCATGGCACCATACATATTAAAGATGGTCTGATTTTAATTTCCGAACTTAGTGCTTGCTGCGTAAAGTTTTAATTGTTGGTGGCGTTTTATAGCCGCTGATAATGAAAAATAGCTTGGATCAGCATTCTAGACCTTCGACTCTATTGGGGTTACCACGTGGTCAGGACCTCTCATTGTCGAAATCATACTCTAATTTAATCGTCACAATATTGATGTTTGATGGTGTGCAATTATGCCGCCACGCGTATGTATCTCAGTTACATTATTTAGTCTTGTGACAACTTCATATAGCTAAACCTGTAAATTTCCTATCTCCGGTTACAAGTATGGTAGAACCATCACTTCTACCACAAAACACTGCTTTGTAAGTAATCTTCCTGATTTATCCCATTTCCTTAGCATATCCAAAACCTCAGAACAACATGATGATGTAACAGAAACCATGGACTCTCTCTTTTCTAGCACTTTATATACAGTTGCTCCTTTACACTTAAAGAAAATTAAGGAAAACCGTCTACCCGGGTGGTATAGTGAGCCCTCGACCTAAGAGAGCATCCCGAAATGGAGCGCATTGAGGAAACCAAACTAAGTTTTCGTCGCTTTGGCGGGAACGTAACCTCTCCTACCAAAGCCATAAAACTGCTAGAATCTGATTACTGTTCTTCTCTTTTAGAGAAACACCACATAACCCCAGAAAATGGTCTCATAGTAGCTGATACTGCTCAATTTTTACAAATGGCCCGCTCTTATCATCTTATTGGTGTATCTCTCTTTAGTGCTATGGATCTTAGCGCTGCTTCAATCACTATCTTTTGAATAGACTAGAAAACTTTGTTGGCTTTAGTGGAAGTGCATTAGCATGGTTCCAATCGTACTTATCTGACCGCCATCAAATTCGTAGCAGTGAATGAAGAGGTATCATATCGATCACAAGTGCAGTATGGAGTACCTCAAGGTTCAGTACTAGGGCCGTTACTCTTCACGCTTTACATGTTACCCTTGGGAGATATCATCAGGAAACACAGTGTTGGCTTTCACTGTTATGCTGATGATACTCAGCTCTATATTTCTTCGCAGCCCGGCGAAACATACCAATTTGAAAACTTGCGGAATGCATAGTCGATATAAAAACTGGATGATGAGTAATTTCTTACTACTAAATTCTGAAAAAACAGAGGTGTTAATTATAGGACATAAAAACTCTGCATATAATAACATAGAACACTCTCTAAGACTTGATGGCTGCTGTGTTAATTCTTCGTCATCAGTTAGGAATCGAGGTGTGATATATGATAGCAATCTTTCCTTAGAAAGCCACGTTTCTAGCATTTGTAAAACTGCATTTTTCCATCTCAAAAATATATCTAAATTACGACCTATTCTCTCAATATCAAATGCAGAAATGTTAATCCATGCGTTTATGACCTCAAGGTTAGATTATTGTAATGCTTTATTTGGGTGGTTGCTCTGCACGCTTAATACACAAACTCCAGCTGGTCCAAAATGCAGCAGCAAGAAGTACGACCCAGGAAGTTGACCATATTAGCCCGGTTCTGTCAACGCTGCACTGGCTACCTATTTAAACATCGTATAGATTTTAAAATATTGCTTATTACTTATAAATCCCTGAATGGTTTAACTCCTCAATACTCCAGCGAGCTCATATTGCATTATAGTCCTCCACGTCAGCAGTGCTCTCAAAACTCTGGCAATTTGATAAAACATAGAATATCAAAATCAACTGCGGACGGAAGATCCTTTTCCTATTTAGCGCCAAAACCCTGGAACAATCTACCTAACGTTGTTCGGGAGGCAGACACACTCTATCAGTTTAAATCTAGATTAAAGACAAATCTCATTAACCTGACATCCACATAACACACTATCATATTTCTATAATTCAATCTGTTTAACGGGATGTTTAGGCTTCAGTTAGAGTAGGTCACTCTGGAACTGAACGTCTCAAACACCCGCTGTACGTGCTACTCGTTATAGAGAATGGCAGCTCAGGCCAATTTTAGTACTGGCTTCTCGTCTATCCCGGGTCACTGTAGCCCCACCCAGTTTATCCGATCAGATGGTCCTGCGTCACCTGATCCAGTACGTTTCAGGAACCAGATGGTGGGGATGATCACTAGAGCGCCTCTACAGCCCTGAAAGAAGCAGCGCGGGACCAGACCCAGATGAGCCCCAGATAACAGAATCCACTGTCAAAGACCGTTGTCTCAGGCTGAGTCACGGGTCGACCCAGGGGTAACATTTGAGTCCTCTGCACAATGTGACTTTTTGCTGCAGCCTGAAATTGAACTGCTGTTTTGTCTGGTCAGAGGAGAACTGGCCCCCAACTGAGTCTGGTTTCTCCCAAGTTTTTTTCTCCATTCTGTCACCGATGGAATTTTGGTTCCTTACCGCTGTCGCCTCTAGCTTGCTTAGGTGGGGACACTTCATTTCCCTCGATCTCCATTGACTGATTGCCGGACTATTTAAACTGAATGTAGCTAGGTGATGACGAATCACGAAATCATGATGACCTGGCCTTTACTGAAATGTGTTTACTATTGTCATTTTTGACCATTCTTGACATACCCCCTATTTCCCTACTTACTTCTGTTCGCCGTGCTTTGACAATCTGTATGTGGGGTTAAAAGCGCTATAAAATAAAGGTGACTTGACATTACTTCCCTTGTCCTTCTTTAACCAATATTTGGTAAAATGACTTGTGTGCTTGGGGCCGTTGTCTTGCTGCATGACCCACTTTCGCTTGAGATTCAGTTCTCGGACAAATGTCCTGACATTTTCCTTCAGAATTTGCTGATATAATCCAGATTCATTGTTTTCAGCAATAGATGAAAGCATCCTGGACCAGATGCCCAAAACAGCCCAAACATGATCGACCCCACCATGTTTTCACAGATGGCCTAAGGTGTCTTTGCTGGAATGCATCTTTTTTCTTTCTCCAAACGACTAACGCATTTCATTTACACCAAATGTTCTATTTTTGGTCTCATCCATTCCACAATCCTTTCTCCGCGTATTACCTACGGCTTCCACATGACTATTAGCCAACTGCAGACTGGCAGAATGTTCCTTTTTAATGTAGCAGCAGTGGCCTTTCTCCTTCGACTCTGCCATGGACACGCATGTTTCAGTTCTCTCCTGATGATGGACTCCGAACATCTATCCAATGTGAGACAAGGCCTGCTAAGCTTGCTTAGAAGTTGCTTCATCCTGTAAACCTAGTGGTCTTCTGTTGGTGAGCCTCCTGGGGACGTCAACGTGTTCTGGAATTTCCTCGGTTTGTACACAATCTGTCTGACGGTGTATTTTTGTTGGTCCACCTCTATTAGAGATGTGCAACTTTTTCTAGCCTGATGAACAACATCATCTCTTTTTCTGAGGTCCTCAGAGATCAAATTTTTTCGTGCCATGATACACTTCCACAAACATGACCAAAATTTGATAAATCTGTGTTCTTTAGATAAAACAGGCCACACACTGACACCTGATAGTCATATCACTGATAAAAAAACACCTCTGAACAGATGGACTCCAATTTCACATTAAAATTAACAGCTAATCCTAGAGACAATTCCCAAAACCAGACGTTTTGCTGATCACATCGATAGTAAATTGGATAATTTTCCATGAATAAATAATGACAAAGTATATATTTCATCCTCATTTGGTTTCCTGATGTTGGGTTCTCTTTGTCAATTTTCCGGACTTGCATTAAAATCTGATATCTTTTTCTGTTGGGTTATATCTTATGCGCAATATAGACTTCCAAGGGTTCCCAACGTTCGCGCACCACATATATATACCCTAGTCATAGTATATTGGAGGTCTTACCTAGGTCAGCCGTTTGGTCATACTTGCAAGAGTTTTGGGTCTGAATCACTGTAAGTATTATACCCACAACATGAACGGAACTAAGTTAACAATGATGGAGTGGATCGATGACCTGTTTGATGGAAACAATCAAATATAAGCGCTACCTGTGGGTCGCGCTATAATGGGCTCATGGGTGAGACTCAGCGTTAAAGAGTCATCTGATTTAGGGCTTGCAGGCTTTCTGAGGAATGGTGAGAGAAAAACAATCAAATGTACTTATTAAATATTCTCCACTACCTAAATTTCCTGGTTTTCTATGAATATTACTCCTTTTAAAACAGATTTGTCTGTTTGGGACCACATGACTTGTAAAGGCATGGTCAGATGAGTGTAGCGACTATTAAATAACACAAAACCACCTCATCTTGTCTCTCTAATGCCTTCAACTCAGACCAACTTAAACATAAGCCAGTCGACTCACATTGATAGTTTGGCAGCCATCTCTCTTTAACCTGTGACAGAAAGAAAAGTTGAAAAGGAAATTTTGTTTCACGGCCACAGGGTGGATCAAGGCAGGGCTGTAGGACTCTCTACCTCGCTTGGCCTTGTAGCGCATAACGATGAAAAGGACCAGCAGGGCCACTAAAAGCATGCAGAACGCAGCAATCAAAGCCTTTTTCCACTTTGCCAGGCTCACTATAGAGTGGACACATACAGAGAGAATGAGTAGATGGCAAACAACATGGACTTTCTTTTTTTACCTTACAGATTTTAGATGTTAGATAAAATGTTGCATATTTGGTTTCTTTAAAAGAATAGGTCACCAAAAAGTAAAAATTGCTTTTGAAATATTTATGATTTTCTTTCTTCCATGGAACACAGGAGGGGTTTTGAACTGCAGAATGTTCTTGCTGCGTTTTTCCAATATAATGAAACTGAAAGGTGACCACGGCTGTCAAACAATACTTTCATTGAATAACGATTTAAATGTCAATGTGTTCCTCACATAAACATACTGCATGGCTTCAAAAAATAACCATGACACATACTTTAGGCAAAGGTGGTTAAACAGCAGAGTGGCAGTGCCACTTTACAGGTAAGAAAAAAAGGCACATAGAGCATGTTATTCTATATGCACAGGCTCAAGAACAAAGTAAACTAAGTAAAGGATTCAAGATGGGTGCGATTTAACTTTTCACTCTCTGCAAAAAGTTTGAAATGAAGGTTTTTGAATGTCTTAAAGAGTGAACAAATGTAATGCAATCTCTCATAAAAACAGCACATGCAATAATCATAAAAGTTCAGAAAAAGACACTTTTTAAAATGTATTTATGTATTAAGTTTAAATGTTGTTTCATAAAATTGACTATAGTGTTGATGCTAAAGAAAGATAAAGCTCACCTTCGACTGTGACTGTGTCACTCTTTATCAAAGCATCTGCCTGGTTATTTGCCTCACAATAATAATTTCCACTGTGCTGTCTATTTACTGCACTCAGATCATATGAGGATGAATTACTTTGAACTGTGATGCTGTAGATTTCTGTGCCACTGCCTCCATAAAAACTAAAACTGATAGGTGGAGAGCCTTTTGGAATGTTACATATCAGGGTAACATCACTGCCCTCTTCAATGTTTCCTGGAACTGGAATGACTGTCAGTAAGGGCTTCCCTACTGGAACTAAAAACAAGAGAACAGTAAACTCAATGAAGTAAACAGATTTTACGAAAAGACATAACATTATAAATAAGTGGTTCTCAACCAGGGGGCCAGGACTAACTAATAAACTGTTATAAACATAAAAATAGTCTAAACCCAATCAGGGGGGCTCTGAGTCAAAAAGGTTGAGAACCACAGCATTTAAATCATATAAATGAAATGACATTATAGTACAATCCACTGGACCCAAACTTTCCTTCTAAAATCCTGTTCAAACTATTGAAATATACTACATTGAAATGTAATACTATATTACATAGAATTAACACAATCAGTTACATTTGAATATGCACATGCAGAACTCAAAATGTTTTATATATGTCTGCAGAATTGGAATACCCATAATTTATAAAGCTCTTTCTTTAATCATTGGCTAATAATGATTTTAGATTCAAAATGTAAACAAATCAACTCTAAAATACTCAATAAATTCACAGATTCTATTTGTACACTACTGACGTCTTAGACCTCAGATATCTTTATGATGACCTCACCTATTACAGTCACATGCAGCCTTTCACTCATCTTGCTTGAGACTTGGCCATTATTCTCTGCTTCACACATATAACTGCTGATGTCCGAAGGAGTTGATATCATGGCTAAGAAACTAGCCTTCTCATGAAGGTCAGACACCTCAGTCCTGTTCAGGGTAATGTTGTTTCTCTTCAGTGAGTAGATAATTGGCAGACTTCCATTGTCAGAGTGGCAATGAATCCAAAATGACTCATTCATGATAACAGGACCATCAACTGACATCTCAGGCTTTGAAACGAGAACTTAAGAGAAACAATGGTTAATTAACAAAAAAAGTGTTGTGTCTTTTATATTGATAATATTTTTTGTTTTCCTAGACAAAGTGGATGAGAAGGCACTGCCTACCTTTTGCTTCAAACAGCACCCTCTCGCTCTTTTTGATAATCCCTTTGGCTTCAGCAACACATATATATTTCCCATTGGACGCTTTGCCTGCAGTGCCACTGTATATGCTACCATTTATTACAGGTGTTTTGTCTTGGAATATTGAGTATCTTATATCATCCTTTCGAATCCTCTCCGAGGCAAAGCTGCTGATTTGACAGCCGATGGTGACGTGTTCTCCCTCAAAAACCTCAGTTGGGTGAATGCTCAGGAAAGGCATGGAGAAAAGCTCTGAGGCAAAAATATACAAACAGTTATCAAAGCATAATGTATTTAAAAGTGTTTGGGTAGACAAGACCAGACTGTGATTAATGCTCACTGCCTTTCAGTATGAAAGCAAAAAAGGGTCTAAAATACATCTTCTAAGGTGTGACCGCAGCTAAGGATTTTCACACAAAAAAGTTTCAGCATCTGAAGACTTGTAATATAACATAAAATTCACATTGACCAATTTCTATAGCTTTATTATGCTATTTTTGTCCTTTCTGCATACTGATGACCCATGGTCATGAAGTTAATCTTATATTAAGGTGAAATTTCACAAAGAATACATTAGGAAATATTGATAAGCATTCATTGTCTCTCACCTTTTACAGTGATGTTCATAGCGGAGGTTTTAGAAACACCACCAAGCCTTGAGATGCACTCATATTCCCCAGAGTCATTAGCCTTAGCAGACATTTTGTAATCTGTCTGTGTCATGTTCAAACTGAGCATGGTATGTCCATGGATGAGATTGATTTTGAGATCAGAATTTCTTTGGTAAGTCGTATCTACACTGCAGCTGAAGGTTATGAGATCTCCTTCAATGACATATGTTGATGGATTGACTTTAATATTGGGATTGATCTCCAGCTCTGAATTGGAAAGGAATGTGGACATGTTTACACTTCCTGGATGAACAAATACATTTATTATACAGTATACTATGAAAAAAATATATTGACGTACCTTGAATGTCAAGACTGATCACATTACTGTCATTAGAGCGTTCTATTGTGCTATGCAATTTAACAGAATAGTAGCAAAATATATTCACAGTTCCTTTAGTAAGGGCTAGCTGCCGCTCAACTCGGTGACTGACTGTGCTCTCCGTGTAGAGTTCCTCAAATCCATCACTAAAGATAAATGTCAAAGAACCTATTTCTCCCTCTGCTGTACAGACAGCAGTAACATCATCTCCTTCTCTCAGTTTCAGTTTATCCACTGTTAGGACTGGTGTCTGAAGACCTGCAGAAACATCAGCAGATATTAGGATTCTGAGAGCAATTCTTCAACACATTGAACTGATGTGTTCCTCTACCTTTCACTGTCAGGTCTTTGACACTGCTCTCCTTCTTTTGCTCCTCAATGACAACAGCACATTTATATTTCCCAGAGTGGGCCATTCTGGCATCTGGTATAGAGTAGAGGTGGTCCGTAGAACTGGTCTGGTCAGTATTTAATGGCTGAAAATCTTTGTAGAAGTTGTATTTATAGTTGGGGTGAGACCCCACCTTGTGGCTCACTTCTGCCTGACATATCAATGACACATTTGTACCTCTTTCAATTTCGTTTCTCGGATGGATACTGAGTTGCACACTTTTTATGACAGACTCTGTGGAGAAATAAAGCAATTTTACCACTTAGATGGTGGTGGGTGTTTCAAGGAATGAGATTCTGCATCACAGAAATTAATTCCACTCAAACTGCTACTGGTTACAGTTTACACTGCAGCAGAAGACTGATTCAACTAAACTGTGGTGGTGTAAAATGTACTCAGATTTACTTCAATTAACTACTGAAGCCCTGAACTATCTTATGAGCATACTGATCTTAGCCCCTTAGTGGTTCATTTAGCATTGCATTTGATATTCTTACAACAGTCCTATTAGCCTTATTATCTGCCCCCCTTATTGGTGCCCTATGGTGTACATAAACGTTGGGGCGGATAGGAAAATAGTTAAACGTATTTAGAAGCTTCCATCTCTGGGGATGAGAGTTATTTTAGAAGCGTCTATCTGCACCCATTCACACGCACAAATGGCAGAAACCAACACATAATTTCATAATTTTGCAATAATATGTATGTAATACTTATGTAAGTTTCAATGCAGTTGCAGTTTCAATGTCACATTAACAATGAAACTACATTAAATATTTGGGTAGTTCACAAATGGACATGTAGAGTCAACATATAGATTAAACTTACAGACTTAACTTTTCTTTCCTAGTTCATTGTAATGGACCAGCGGTGTGACATGTTTATTACTATGCATTTTTATGTTAATATTCCATATAAGCAAGCAAGTAAAGTAGTAGGTAAGTATGTAAAGTTCCAACTAATTAGTATTAGTGATGAAAATCTTTATTTGTAATAAACAGACCACACCGCAGGACTGAATAAATGAGCAGTTCCAAAAATCTGTCAAAGTTAATAATATGAGCTAAAACTTATTACAATACACATAGCTTTACCAGTTATAATGATATGCAGATTATCAGATTTTGATTCAAGCTTATAATGTTTGGCTATCGAATTCTAAGAGCATCATGCCGAAAGCGAATGACGAATTACATCACACGGCTTACTTAAGTCCTCATGTCTCTACCACTTCCCACTACTTTCCAGAACCAGGGCATGTGACAATACACATAAACATGTTTTCAAAAACAAATAGTACAAAGTCACAAAATGTTTTTGTCCAAATTATAAGGATTTCTATTATTAATAAATGTGAGGTCAAACTGTTCCAAATCCCTATTACGATTGAATTTAACAAACCAAAATCAACCACTTCACACAGTAAAATTGTACAGATTCCACTGATAAATGACAATGATTAACATTTTGAAACTGAATAACTTAATACAAGGCTGAGAATTGTGTGATTTACAGACCTGCACAGGCTTCCTCTGCTGATGGTGTTATATGTTGTCAAAGACAGTTAGACCAAAAAAAAAAGAAAAAAAAAAAAAAGACAAAACATCAGGACCAAAGTTTCTATCCACACACCCAAACAAAAAACTTAACACCACTGAAACCAGTATTGAGCGACTAGAAATAAAAGTGTCCTTACAGGTGAAGAGGAAGAGGAGGAGGTGGCACAAGGTGCCCATCTTTAGAGAGAGCTGAATCTTCACCCACATGGCTGAGCACTTCTAACTAGTGTGTACGCATGTTTTGCTGTAGAACAAAGTGAAGTGAAGATCGAGGGAGGAGTTGTGTATGAAGGGCTTTACCTCTGCCTAGTTATCACTTCACACAGCCTCTGTTCTCTTAATTTCACAGGAAGTGAGTGTTGCTTCCTGGGGAAATGAGGCCCAGAGTTGGAATGTTCACTCTGGCTGGATTTGCGTCTCTCTGACGAAGCAGGAGGATGGTTCAGTGGACAGGAGTTGGAGGTGAACCTGTGTCATTACTCTTCAGGTAAAAGCCTTCTATTTCCAGTTGTAAACCAGCAGAGAACAACAGAGAAATGCTTAAAAAAAACCTAAACTAAACTAAAACCCTAAAGTAAACTGCTCACTGATTACTACTTCTGTCTTTGAAAACAAGCAGAAGCCAAGTTCTCACATGGACGTGCATTGTTCCTGAAAACAAATGTTTTTCAAGAATGCAAGAATATATATATATATAGTAATAATAGCACTTAGCATAAAAAAAACATGACATGTTGACCTAAGACAACATTAGGAGGACCTGGGAAAAATTATGACAGAAACAAATGGACAAATAAACAAAGTGACAAATACTGCAAATTGTACATTTACATATCTGGTTTATTTGAATGCTTGCTATTAGTCTTTTAAACCATGGTGAAAAAGCAGTCTACAGCCACAGAAAAACACCTGATTGTTTCAATTCATTTAACTAATTTATCTTTTTCTTTAAAATGTTAAAACCCAAAAGAGGATTAGTAGAGCAGTGATTTCCAATCTGATGAAGGCAGAGTACATCCCCCACTCCCTGACAAGGAGCTGAAAATGTAATCTTATACTGGCACAATTCATGAACACATCCACTGGTAAGTGCTAAACCAAATTCTCCTTTAGATGAAAACAAATGTCCAAAGGGGGTAGAAAATCTAAAAAGAGACTGAGAGTCCTAAGGAAAGGTGACGGACAAATAAAAGTGCTTTCTCTTTCCCTTCAGGGATTAATGCAACAACAGCAAGAGAATGGCAGCCACACCAAGAAATGCAAGCCAAAAATACAAACAAAGAAAAAAGGAGAGGATATTAAGATATTAAAAGATGAAAAAAATGTAAACTTATCTGGTTAAAAATAAAATACAGATATTACATAAACCATTAACAACATAACATTAACATTATCAGTGACACATCAGAAAAGCAGGGCACTAAAGTTGATGGAAAACTACACACAATGACGTTTTACCTTCATCATCTCATAATACAGAACAGTAGACTCAGGACTAGGGTAAATTCAACTAATCCCGGAGGTTAGCTTCAAAACATATTCTAATTCATTTTTTCTTCCATTCATCTATTTGATTTTATGCCATGAATTAAAAGTGTAATTTGATTGTGACATGATTCTCCCAGAAGTAACTGTCTATGAGCTGGGTGCATATTTCTCAATATTTGATCCAGGCCTGTTTCCATCAGTCACCTCATAATAAAAGTTCCCATTTGCTTGCAGAAATTTTTACTAGGATGTGAAAGGAAAAAGGAAAAAGGAAAAAGCAAGCAAGCAAGCAAACAAAACACTCTGATCAGAGCTTGTACAAAAATAAATTTCCATCCTGATCCTCAACCCTTCGAGATTTATTAATTGGCTACTCAATCTATCAGCACCTTAAAATTCCTTACAAATTTCACTTCAACACTACTGATAAATTGTATTCACATTATGTACTCCAAATAATGCTCAACAATTAATATAAAAAAACAAAAAACAAAACAAAGCAAGGCTCCACCTGATTTTGCTGCTGTACAGAGAAAGTTCACCCAAAAATGAAAACAGAATTATGTACTTACCAGCATATTCTGCTAAACCTGTGTGACTTGGCAATTACTGTCTTAAATGCATTGGTCCAATCCATTTAGCATTGAATGGGAAAAAAGTAATGAAATTTAATTAAATATTTCTCCTCGTGTTCCCACAAAAAATTAAAAAAAAAAAAACGTCATGCAGGTTTGCAATTGACCTGCCCCCCCCCCCCCCCCCCCCCAAAGGTGACAAAATGATTACGTGGCGTCAGTGGTTTGGGTGAACTACCCCTTCAGGCTTTTAGTAAACACTTTCATTTTCATTCTTGAGTAAACAAATCAAAATTGTGCACAGTTGTGGGACACTGATGAAACCTCTGTAAAACACGAAATGTGATGATGATGAAGATGATGACCACTAGCTCAAGAGAACAAAAGCTTTGGCGCTGCTAAAGTAGGTAATGTGGCATTTCCAGCATGGAGAACAGATATTTATTTTAACTAACTAAAACAGAGGCTCTGGCACAGTTTTAGTGGGCTATGTGTGTAAAGAGAGAAAAACTATTACATATGACTCCTGAATGCAAAACAAGATGTAAAGAAAAAAAAAAACAACCGTGGAAAACTTGAGGTTATTGTACTGCCCAGGCAAAAATAGATGGCAAACTCACTGTCTCTTATCTTTACATTTCTGTTGTGAAATCTATACAAATCTTTATCCTGATTATGTGAGCTTATCTTTAAGAACCTTGTGTTTCTCCCAGGCTCCACAGTTCTTAGTGTGGATGCAAATGAACAGCAGGCCCTGTTATCCGTGTCCAGTGCTTTGAGATCAGAGTTCTATGTGATGTTGAGGCATAAAACTACAATAAATTGTTGTGTTTTGATGCAGAGAGGGTTTGGCATAGTGTGTGTGTGAACATGTTAAGCATGGATGTGTGAGGGAGGTTGTGATTGGTGAGTAAGAACACCACATCTGTTGGCTATTTCTTCACACGAATTGCCCGCCTGCACACTTAAAAACTATGGATCTACAGCAAGATTGACAGAGTTTTTCAGAAGAGCACATCTCACTGTACTTCAGCAGAGATATGACGAGGCATGGGGCTTCACAGAGAACCCACTGAACAATAGGCCTTCCACAGTCAGCCTTAGGGAAGTTCGTCATTTCCTAGTCTCTTGTCTTCAACCTCTCTGACTCTGCAGGAGGTTATCAGTTCCAAGAAAAAGTTGGCTAGCATTGGCCAAACCATAAAGATTTGTTTTTAGATCTTTATATGCAATTTAAATAGTACACACTCCTCTGCACAGCCTAGTCTACAATCAATAAATCCATAATGAGAATTATGTTGAGAATAATAATAATAATGGTTTTAATATAGTCATCATGTGTGGGTTGAGCAGCCTTCTTTAGACATTCATTGTGGTTGTTGCATATTTACAGGAAGTCATTTACATCCAAGGGGGGCAGCAGGGGTCAAAGGTGAGCGGTCATGATGTTATCTGAGTCTCTTCTCTGCTGAGTAGATGGACATGTAGTAGTCATTACTGCCCACGGCAAGATGAGGCTGATAAAGTAAAATAAAGAAAAATATAGTTTTTAATTTTCTAATACAAATGTTATAAAAGGTGTACAAAGTATGTTTTTGTTTTGTTGGCCAATACCACAGTGGCCTTACTGACATCTGTTAATGTGGATGTATGTAAAAGCAAAAATTGTTTACATTGGTTCCATTGTATAGATATAATAAAGGGAGGCATTACTGAGTTAAGGTAGTATTTGGCTGGTCTTCCACCATTCCTTTAGCCATAGGTTTTGGAATCAAAATTTCAACATGTCAACTGGGAGAAAAAGTGTCCTTTTTATAAGTAGTCTCTGGAGGTTCAATTTATTCTAGTGATTTGGTTAGTTCGGATGGGTCATGTAATTCTAATGGTTCTAAAATAATTCACAGATTAATTGTAGCTTCTAAGTGACATTTTGTTTAGTATTAGTAAAATATGTACTTACATGCTGCTATTCATCACTACCATCAAGTTATAAATTTAAATATGTTTAATTATTGTAAATTTATTTGTTCAAGTTTTATGCCGTTATGCAAATTTTTGTTTTAGCATCATACTGCTAAAATAGTAAGTTATATCATTCGATATATTTAAAAATATTGCCCCTTACAGTAGCTTCAATGTGGATAGCTACTTTTGTTAATAACTGGACTGTAGTTTATCTACTTTAATTTATGCGTAACTTGTAGCTTGACAACTTGCAGTTTCAAATGAGCTTTCCCAACACTGCAGCTCATAGTAATAAAGACTGTCTTCATTGAGAAATCTGTCTTACCCAGTAAGGGTGGAAGGCCAGGCAGCTGATGGCTCCAATTCTCTGCCCCATGAAACCATCATAGTATTTAATGTTGCTGATCACATCCCCACTGGAGTTATACACAGCTATAAACTGATTCATAGAGCCACTGGAGAGAGAAAGTGAGAGAACGAGAGAAAAATGGTTTAAAAAGAGGCATGAGTTACAAGCATATCAGGACTAGGGTTATTGCTCTGTCACAAGTGAGCAGATGTGATTCTGCGGGGACAATGCGGGACATGTGGGAGAGCAATAACTTATTATTATTAGACTATGTAAACATGTTATTTGTGACTGACTCTGTGCACTGGCACTCAATTTGCTCGTGATAGCACGTGGCCTGTTCAGTCTACCATATATAATAAACTGAATATAATTATTGTAGAATTGAAATATATATTTTTGAAGCTGCTTTGAAACGATATGCATTGTGAAAAGCATTATGCGTGGTGCACTTGCAGTGTGTATCTCTACTTTATAATGTGTGTCAGTTCAGTGAAAGTTCTGTGAAGTACATGTGGACCTTAATGCCAGGTGTATAGAGAGTCATGGATGCAAGGAAACATTTGTCTTCTGTGTTTATTTCTAAACAGCGACATTTTGCACAATATAACTAATTGTATAAATTATGTATAAGGTGCAGGTGCATCTCTCACCAAGCGAACAAGTTTGCCTGTGGATGGATGTCCAGAGCCGTCAGTCCTTTCACTGTCTGCAAGATGTTAATTGATTCTGGTGTCCGTGGGTCAAAGAACCGCACATCTCCATTAACACTACAAGAGAGGAGAACTAACTTGTGAGCTAAATACAAGAAGGGCATGAGGTATATTCTTTAAATGAAATAAGAGAAATTATGTCAGAGAGAAAAGCAGTTACCTGACACTGATAATGTGTCCCTCAGGCTCCTTCTGCAGATGTGCCTTCACCACCCAAGCACCATGTTCCCTATAAGTCATCACACGACTGTAGAAAGAGATAGTTGATTAGTATAAGCAGTTACAGTCCCCAAAATTTAGGCAGCATTGTTAAACACTGACCACTAGAGGGCGCTGCAGGGACGCACTGCACCAGAACACAGAATAACAAAGATCTCTCTAGTAACAGCATAGTGGATAAATAACTAATTCTTTAGAAGGGTGTTTCTTCCACTACTGCCATTTTTGGCACTGTGGACTTTCAAAAGATCACTCAAAAGTCAGGGTTATTAAGAGTTATTTATTGATTGATTGGTTGGTTGGTTGATTGATTGATGAAAAAATAATGATTTTTAGTCAGCCTGGATGCAGTTAATTAAACGGGGACAGTCCGCCCCCCAAACAAAGATTAATAAACAATTTTGACAAAAATCTTTTACTCCATTCTCAAATCTTTTATTGTCATTCCAAACATATATGTATGTCTTTTTTACATTTTGAAGAATGTTGATAACCACACAGTTTCAGTTCCTGTTGAGTTATTTTTGTCGACATTGGTAAATACAGTTAACCAGGAAATTAAAAGGGGGTCCTATTCCAAACATTCTCAAAAAAAACAGGCATCTTTTTGTGATCCCACACGAGATGAAATTAAAATCCTCAAAGGTTCATATGGGTGGACTACTTTTTCCAAATAAATGCTGATTTTTTAAAGCTTTCTGCTTATCAAATAATCCTTAAAAAAACTATATGTTTTCACAAAAACATTAGCAAAACAAAAAGGCTTTTGGATTGATTATAATAAGAAATGTTCTGAGGAAAGAGCACATCAGCGATATTACAAAGACTTCTGAGAAATCATTGTGATCAGCTTTGGCATTACAGGAATAAATTAACATTAAAAATCTTAAAATAAAAAATAGTAATATTTTTAAACAAATAAGTGCAGCCTTGATGAAGAGATAATTTCAAAAACGTTTTTTTTTAAACCCCCAACCCCCAAAAAATTCTACTGACCCAAAAATGATTGAATGGTTGGTTTAAATATACAATTCTTCAGAAGAAGAAGAAACTTTTCCCAATCGATTTAATTTTGGTTACTTCACAATGTTCAAACAGAGTATTTAAAAGAAATCACAGGGGAATTGTTGGAATTTGGAATTTTCATTCCCTCATTAGTATAATTTACATTAGCATCTAAATTTATATGGTCTTTAAATACATTGTGGATGGAACTAACCTTTCAATGTATCCTACTTGCATACAATTACAGTATGACTGGAAATAATGCATAACAAATGTATTGTTCATAACTGATATTTACTTTGATTTCTCTTAATTTTCTTCAGACATCATGATAAATTTTAAGCATGCTCTTTACTGACGCTGTCTCTTTGGTAACCAAGAACACCAGATTCTGAGGGGTTGGGGGAGAAATAGTGGCAAAAATGTGGAAAATGATAGAATACATATTATATTAGATGTATATATTAATAACTGAGTGTGATATATATATATATATAGAATATATTATTTTGTTTTTTAATATTTTTTGGTGTTATATAAGATGATCATAGTTTTAAAATGTAATAATAGTTGCATGAAAGATTTTTAAAATTATAAGTATGACAGCATGATTCTGGGAAAAGGGTGAAAAAAAAAATCTGTATTTAATAAACACTTTTAAAAGTAGCTAGAAGAAACCACCTTTAAACTAGACTGAAACATGACCATGAGCACTCCAGCAATGCTACTGGAGGCAAGGAAGTTCTCTTACAGACATATTCCTCTGTGACAAAACTTCAGCATGTCAGAGGTCATGATGCAAGTTCACTTCGATTTCATTAAGCAATTTAAGTGCAGTGGTTGCCAGACTGCAAGCAAATTAAGGAAAATGAACTCAACAACAGTGTGATGCAGGAAATGTCAGAATGAGCTGTGGGACACAGAGGTGGAGTGTTTAAAGGTGCATGAAAGCAAAGAAATAATAAGGCACGGAAGAGAGCTGACACATGTGACTAGCAGAGGAAAAATCTTGAGCATTTGGAAATGCTAGAGCCAGAGGGAGTTGTTACATTAGCATTATTTAAATATTCATAGGCCTTTTTATGACTTAATTACAATATTTTCTCATGGAGTTTATGGGTGAGTGCATGTGGACACACAGAGATGCGAGTTACTGTTACAGATACTTTTATTTAACCAAGACCAAATGCAAAATAAAACAAGCTCAGTGGTGCAGGACAAGAGTGAAATTGCGTATAGCCACAAGATCCATGCTTAATCATTTTCTGATCTAGCCAGTTAGAAATGATTTTGAGATTTTGAGATTTATGGAGTCATACTAGTTGTGACGGCACATCAGAGATGAATACATTTATTTTTCAGTAATATGACTCTTTTCAAAAGTCTCTTATGGTTGATTCAGTGTTTTGATTTTACCCAAAAGTCAATAACAGCTCATTCCTTAATGATCCATCTCACATGATTGTTAGTGAAAGTCTCTGAGAGTTGGTTCAATATTGTAATTCAGGTGAGGTGCGTGCGTTTGATAGGTTAGTGATTGTACACAGAGATCTGTGAATGCTGACACACCATTCGTTAGGTCCCATTCTGCGGTCGTACACTCGAACCGATCCGTCTCCAAGACCTGCAGCTACCAGTGACCGCTGAGGATCACATGACAGGCTGGTCACACAGCTGTCTGCTCCTGTTGGTATGTCCTGCAACACAGACACAAAAGCTGAATTAATTTTGGAGGAGTGCAGTTAAATATCATTTAAATACTAAAGCATTTCAATACCATACTAAGACATATTATTGGGAGATAAAAGTGACAACTCATATTAATATGCATTTTATGTAAAATTTCATTGATTTACAAGCTATCGGAATATTATTTTACTTTTTGGTCATATAAATATCAGCAACTGCATGTAAATATCAGCAAACAAATTGAATAGTTTCCCTCAGTTTGGGCCTCTGAATAAAACTGATTTTATAAATAGATTTACAATGGTCGCTTTGGTTAGACAATGGTTGCTCCAGTGCAGACACAGTGTAAAGGCTCAATAAACTGTATTTCGAAAAATAGATTTTTAGTAAACATTAGAGTATGTTGCGATTCATTACTTCAAGACGTATCATAATATTATAATTGGATCACATCTGAAACTGCATCACAAGTGTGAGAGAGACACAGCCTATGAGAATGGAACAGCAGGATCAGTTTCTATCGTTTCGAGTGTGGTTTGCTTCACATTTGTCCAGTACGGCTTCTCATAAAAGCAAGTCTGACTGCAGAGTGAAATGCCAGCTTTAGAGTTTCTGCTTTAGACAAATTGCTAAATTGAACAATGAATGCTCACCAAAAACAATGACACAAGGTTCTGCAGTATCAATCAATGGAAACGTTCATGTAGGAATTTTGAAAAGTTGTAATTTTAGGCAGAGGGAAAGCAGAGACGCCAGAGAGAGACTAATAGGGAAGAACGTTTTATTTAACTACAAAGCAAAGACAGTGGTGCACATATATGATGGCACTACAAATCTCATCTGGAACCGATGTTTTTAAGGTGAATGTGTGTGTATTTGTGTGTGTGTGTGCCTGTGCAACTCAGCCAGTACCTGCACTTTCATTTCCCTTTCTGTGTCCCAGATCCGTATGACTCGAACATCACCTGACGTCATCAAGAGGCCAGTCTCCTGCTCCCAGTCCACCACCATACCTGCACCTTCAAAAGAGAGTACAGAAGGTTTACACACATACACAATCAAATATACAACTCTCTGGGCTCTCCTGACATGTCTGTAAGTTATGAAAAAAGATAATACAGTCACACATTCACCTTTTGGTTTTCATTTCTTTCAGAACAAAAATGTTGGTAAATGCACCACTTTCTCAAAGATGCACACCTCTTAAAGTTTAAACCAAATAAAGAAAAGAAAGAAAAAATAAATCAATAAATCAAAGCCACATATGGGGCTGGATTAAAAAAAGATCAAGATCAGCAAATCTTAAACTGAACCTTTTAGCTTGCAAAAGCACTAACTTGCATCTTCAGAAGTGGTTAAGAGGTCTATGGTCCAGGGCCATTCTTATGGCAGTAAGAACGATGTGAACAGAGATGGAGGAATTACAAAGATCACTTAAAAAAAAAACTATAAACCAGCAGACACATTCATACGACTGTCAATGTGTTAATTTCAGGATTAAGTGGCAATTTATTCATTTGGCGAGTTATTCATGCTGACGCCAATCAAAGATAAGATGATTTCATTTATGATCCAGTAACAGGATTCTCTTTGAGAGACTCAGCTGTCTGATTCTCCTTTGTAGATTAGCTGTCATTGTAAATAACAAAACGATTTCATTAGTGTGCGGATAATATAGATTATAGACAGCAACTGTAGATTAAATGAATAAAATATAGATAAAATGTAGTATAAATGAAAAAAAAAAAACTTCACTTCAAGATCCAAATTTAACAATGAACATCAAAAGGCAACCTAACAGACTTTATTGTAAAAAAAATCGGTCATAGCAAACTACGTTTTTGGTTGTTTCTTGTATTTAATGCTGTGTGAGTCATATTTTCTCTTGTGTTTACCTATGGGTTTCAAGGATAAGGACTTGTGTATGTAAACATACACCCAAACACCACAGACTTACATGCTTGTTGAACATTTAAAGGGGTCATATGATGCTTTTTTAAAGATCATTATTTTGTGTATTTGGTGTAACAGACTATGTTGACATGCTTTAATGTTCAAAAAACACATTATTTTTCAAATACTGTACATTATTGTAGGTCCTCTATGACCCGCATCTCTCAAACGCTTAGTTTTCTACAAAAAAGCCCCCTCCTTTGACAAGCGCAGACTGCTCTGATTGGCCAGCTGACCCAGAGCATTGTGATTGGCCGAACACCGCAAAGCACTCGTCGGAAATGTAACGCCCATTACATAATCGTGAGCTTCAGCTTTCAAAATAAATATCAAGACAGAGCCCGAAAGGGGAACAGAATCTCGTGACAGACACAGTGATGAATATGTGCTTGCAGTACACAAGCCACGGTTAAGACAGCTGACTCCACTGTGATGTGTCTCGCTCTATATCTCTCTCTCTCGCGCTCTCTCTCTCTCTCTCTCCTCTCGCGGTTATCGCTTGTGCTCTCTATCTCGGTCTCTATCTCTCTCTCTTTACTCTCTCTCTCCGCGCGATCGCTCTCACACACACACACACAAACACAACACACACACACACACACACACACACCACACACAGACACACGATGCGCAAACTCTGCATTTGAACAGTCAATAGCAAAATACTTAAACTAATAACAAAACAGTAAATGATTCAGAAGCGCCAGATTGTCATAAAAAAGTCAGAATTACATCCTCTCCTAGGTTCACAAAACGGTCATCCATAAAATGCATCACTGTTCTGTTGTAAATAATCTTACAGATTCCTAAATGCATCTACTTTCGGAAGGCCAAATAAAGTGCTTTTGCTTTGCCTAGAAACACACAGCATCTCCCTGACATGGCTGCTTTAACACTAACTGCGGTTACTGAAACCACACCTTCTTTCTTTGCGTGAACATTATGCAAATATTTCCACATAGTGAGGTAGATATGTGGGGGCATGGCAGAGTCTTAACTTTGATAAAGAATATCTCTTTGGTTTTGAGACTTTAGTCTTTGCAACTTCAGGGATTTTATCTATGCACAATCAGCTTGTAACACTCCAAAGAGAAAGGAAAACTTGAAATTGCATTATATGACCCCTTTAATGTCAAATGTGCATTAACAAGGAGTTGATTTTCCTTTTGCTGCTATAATAGCTCCCACTTTTCTGAAAGGCATTCCATTAGAACATGTGATGTTCTTGCATTTAGACACAAGAGCAGATTATTCAGCACCAGACATTGATTTTGGCATTGGAATTCAACCCAGAATGTTCAGTGGGGTTCAGGTCTTTGTGCAGGCCAGTTAAGTGCCTCCACACTAGAGTTATCTCTATGGACCTTGCTTGTACATTGAGGCACTGTCATTTAAATGTCTTTAGAATGTCACTGTATGAAGTAGCATGAGTAGATTTGTTTTCACTGGAATAGCCAAACCTGCTAATTACAAGCAGGTGTCCACATATAAAGTTTATAGGTGCGTCCCAAATTGCATACTTATGCACTATTCTATGACGTTTTGTAGTATAAATAGTGCAAGTAGTGTGTTCACACTGAAAATTCCATAAAGAAAAAGTGCACTTTAAATACCCGGATGATGCACTTAAATAACCGAAAAAATGAAGTGTGGAATGTTGGACATTTCATGCACTCAATTTTGTCGCAAAGGGGGAGGGGCTATCAGACTCCGATTATGAATGACAAAATAACCTTATGAAATTCATACACTACATGGTTGAGTACATAGTGCATAAGTACATAGTGTATAAATGCATAGTGTGTCATTTGGGATGCAGGTTGTTATGAAGGACTCTTGTTTTAAAAGCTATTTTGGGCACAATGCATCATTTTAGTAGAGTGCTGAGAATTCAAGTGTCTGGGTCTACTCACTTGATTAGGAAACAGGAAGGCGGATGCGGGAAGGAGATGACTGGTCAGGTTGGGGTTCTGTTTAAAATTTGACAGCACTGGTCAGGGACAGGGCTTCCAGCGTCAGCTTATTGCAGAGTAGCCTTAGATTAACTGACCAAAACCAATTCCAATTTATGCAAGTTCTGCTCTCATGCTATTGGCACCCTCTGAAGGACAAGAGGGGTCTGATGAGATGGAGCCTGGTCAGTTGAGACTGGCTGTCATTCTCGCTTCTCTTCCCTCCTAGCGACAAAGAACCACCTTATATGCGTGCCCCCCACCCCCCGCCCAAGTCTGTGGATCAGAAACTGTTGGACGTGTCCGCCCCTGCTGCCCTCGTTTGGTCTGCACCCCTCCCTAGGGCCGCGGGCCCCCCCCCCCCCCCCCCCCCCCCCCCCCCCCCTTTTTCCCCCCTTTTCTTCTTTTTCCCCCCCCCCCCCCTCCTCTTTCTTGCCCTCCTGCGTTCTGCCGCCCCGGCCCCCGCGCATCGTCCGGCGATCCCAGGCGGTGGTCAGCTCACGCCAACGCCAGAATGGCACGCGACGACGCGCAGGGGCCTTGTGTACTCTGAACAGCAGCACCGGTGTCCGCCGCGGCTTGCGTCGCGCAGCGAACTCGCGAGAGGGGGAAGAAAGAACAAGGAGAGGCTCAAGTCAAGAAGCAGCAATCAAGACATATGATTGGACCTAATATTGAATTTAAAACTAGCACAATAGGTGAATGCAGAGAAAAAAATGTAAGGATATAATTGGGTAATGGGGGAAAAAAGTACTCAGTTACTAACGTTATAAAACATGGTTCACCTGAGATACCATGGGACGGCGACACGAGTACTGCTTCTGGGAGACGCATATGGGAAAAACTTTTTTTCTCCTGAACTGAAGTCTTTTTCATTCACGCTGTGAAACTGCACGGCCATTGGTTCGTCAGGGCTTTAAAAACGAACCAATGGCGTGGCAGCGGAGCTGCACGAGCCTATGACGACGAAGCCCGAACAAAGCCCGCCAGAATTGGCGGGGCATCTGGCTATCATGGCCTTACGGATAAGCGGGCGCTCTCCACAGGATTCTCAGGTTTACTTAGACTGAAGCGACGACTGAGTCGTGCAACTACACAGCACGGCAAAGTATGCAGTACTTGTTCCGTATCTCAGGGAACCAAGGTTACGATAGTAACCGAGTAAGTATCCCCTTTGTCGGTGCTTCACTCGTACAACTGCGTATTGCCTTAAGGGAAGACGCATGGGAACAGTCCAATCACGCTGTGCTAACGTAGTGGAGCGACTAAAGGTATAACTCCCATAAGCAACCAATGCTTATAGAGAAGTCAACAATAACCCAAGGCTAAGACGGGCTGAGCTTCCTATGTCACACCCAGCCTGGTTAATCGTTCCAGACTATACCCGTAACCTCGAAACCCAGGGGTCGAGAGCTAATAGGTGAACAATACCAGAGAACTTGGGCACAGCGAAGGGCTCTCTGTCATGTCTGTTTACACAGCGCATGCCATTTCAAGCGGAAAGGACCCTGGCCTATAAGGACGGGACTTCCAGGTTATAAAACCTCGCAATTTAGATGGCGCAAGGCCCGCGGCCGCCCTAAAATCAAAAACGACTGACCACGAAATGCGAAACACACCAACATGGGCTACCGATGCCACGACGAGGCGAGTGCACTCTAGTCTGAAGTGGGCCGCCGTAAATCAAATGTATATCACAACGGGGCATTGGAGAGTATGCGGACACAAGAGAAGGGACTATGCATAGCGATAGATGGCGGGATCTACTGATCCATCTAGAGCGCTCCTTTGCTTCCAGTAACGGAACCGTTCGGCTGAGAGGTTGACACAGACAGCTGACAAAGCGTTGATTTGAAATCGAACGCTCCTAATAGGGGGCGTCCAAGAAGTAGATTCTAGAGCCGTTAATGACTGCTGACTGCTGAAACGTAGGGCGACGGAGACTTTAAGGTTACGTAACCACTGTGCCTACAAGTCACTTTAGCGATAAGCGTCACCCTAATCCTTGAGACGGACTTTAGTAGAGGGCTGTACAAAGCGGCGGCCCTTCAGGGAGCCATCTCCCACAGACGCACCAAGGCGTCGGATGAGAGACGACATACGAAAGGAATGGTAGGGGGACGAGGCGAGATTCAGCTCCTTGCACCCTTCAGGGAGGGCATGACCGCGCTATTTTTGCCCACTGGATTGGCACTCAATAGGGACATGAGAGGTACCGACTACACATAAAATTTATTTGAGCCGAGGATGGGTGACGCGGACCCCTTATCCAGCAGCTCTTGAGAACGACAAGCACCTGTGCTAATCAGAAGTGGAGGGTCTTTGTCGCGGTTTTTAAAACACCAGGCGGAGAAAAAAGCAACTTTAAGGCATAGACGGTGTCTTGTAGACGGGCTCTAGCCTCCGAATTGTTGTTTAAGACTCGCGCTGGGAGGCAACGACAGGCTTCCATCTGAGCGCGTCCAGAGGTGCAGGGCAGATAGGTCGGGCCGAGGATGCTATATTGTCCCGTTCGCTTGAGAGAGGAGATGCTGTCTCAGCGGAACAGGCCAAGGGGGCCGCTATCAATAGCTGAGTTAGTTCTGATAGCCACAGCTGGTTCATCCACAGTGGGGCTACCAGGAGAACCCTGTGTTTTTTGTTCCCTCACTCGCCTGATTACCTGTGGGGTCAGAGCGATCGGGGGAATGCGTAAAGAAGGAGGTTGGCCCAATCGTGGGCCAGCGTCCTTGGTCTTTGAGAAATAAATTTGAAGTGAGAGTTGTCTTCTGAGTCGAAGAGGTCTACCTCGGCCTCGCCGAAGATCTCCCAGATTTTCTGAACCGTTTGCGGATGGAGCGTCCACTCTCCTGAGGGGACATTGCTCCTTGATAACATGTCCGCTCCTCGGTTCAATTTGCCCGGTATATTCGCTGCCTTTAGCGAGCACCGGTTGGGTTGAGCCCACTCTAAGAAGCGCTCCACTAGCATGAAGAGAGGCTTTGAAGAGAGGCCTCCCTGGCGCCGTAGACATTATGTAGGACACAACCGACATGTTGTTCGATCGGATTAGCACATGGTGTCCTTTTGGGACTGGCAGGAAGAACTGACAGGCTTGACATACTGTTAGCGTTTCCAGGCAGTTGATGTGGAAGCCTTTTCCGCCTTCAACCAGTGGCCGAAAGTCAGTATGCCCTCGCACAGCGCCCCCCAACCTGAGTTGTATCGATCTTGAAGGAGGTCGCCAGCCTCCATATGGCCAGAGCTCGTTCTGGCGTGACTACAGCTTTCATTTGGGCTGAGTCGAAAATTGTTCCCAGGAACGAAATTTGCTGGCTGGGAAGCAACGAGCTCTTGGCAAAATTGAGTCCCAGGCACTCCAGGTGGCTGAGTAGGAGGGCTCTGTGAGATATTAGTTCTGCCTCAGACTGGGCCAGGACGAGCCAGTCGTCGAGGTTCATTGAAATAGGACACACCCCCCCCCCCCAACCCCCTCCCACTGTCTCAGAGGGGAAAGAGCCACATCCATGCACTTCGTAAAGGTGCGGGGAGCCAGGGACAGCCCGAAGGCAAGGACCGTATATTGATAAGCCACACCCTCGAAGGCGAATCTCAAGAATGGCCTGTGACGAGGGGCTATCTGGATGTGAAAGTATGCATCCTTCAGGTCCAGAGAAAAGAACCAGTCTCTCGAGTGAATTTGCGCGAGGATCTGTTTCAGTGTAATCATCCTGAACGACCTCCTTATGAGGGCGCGATTCAGGTGTCTGAGATCGAGGATGGGCCGGAGGCCACCATCTCTTTTGAGGACGAGGAAGTAATGGCTGTAAAGGCCTGTCTCGCTCTGGGCTGGAGGAACCCTTTCCACAGCTCCTTTTGCCAGCAAATTCATCACCTCCGAGCGCAGGACATGGGCGTTCTTGCTCTGCACGGAGGTGGGGACCACGCCGCTGAAGCGCGGGGGTCTTCGAGCGAATTGGAGTGAATATCCTCGCTTTATTATGCCCATAACCCATTCCGACACCCGGAGATGGCCTGCCAGGCCTCGGCCCGCGTGACAAGGGGTTGAATTAACTCGGGTGACTGACCGCATGGGGGCAGAACACGTATGAGTGATGGAAGAGGAAGTTTGCTCTCTTTTTGAAAATTTTTGTGTTTTATTATTTTTCCCGCTATCACAACGGTCGGATACTTGGGCGCATGAACGGGCCCGTTGTTTGCACAAAACACATTTCCCTCTGTACCCGGAGCTGAACGAGGTGTCAAGAGGTGTAAGAGAGGCTGCTTGAGGGGCGGTCCGGCCGTGGCGAGATCTGACCCCATCCTCTTCCTGTCCCATGGATCAGGATGACGCCTGAGGCGCTGGGTCCAACGCAATCTTGGGTCAGGGTCCCTGGCGCTTCGGAGGAGGGTAGCGTTTGGCCGAGCGAGAGAGTCCCCGCGTCTGCTGCGCTTTAGTGGGCTGAACAGCGGGGGCGGCAGGTGCTGGTTTCGCAGGCTGCTGAGTCGGCGCAGATTTTGGGCGAGCTGAGACGGCAGCGGAGCTGGAGCGCTTAGGCAGGAAATGTCACATAGCCTGGGACGATTTCTGTGCCTCCGTGAAGCGTTCAGCAAACCCTTCGACCGCTGGGCCGAAAAGGCTCTTGGGGGAGACAGGAGCATCGAGGAACAGGGGACATTTCCGGTCCTTCATTAGTACGTCGCATAAATGCAAATAAATGGCGCTCGAGCACCACAAGGCTGGCCATCAATCTCCTGATCGCCTGGGCAGTGGTCTTGGTGGCGCGTAGAGCCAGGTCAGTCGCGCTCCTCAGATCCCTGAGGGTAGCGGGGTCCCGGCCAGACTCGGCGGATGCGAGGATTTTGGCCTGGAAGACCTGAAGGACCGCCATAGAATGAAGCGCCGCGGCCGCCTGTCCAGCTGAGGTGTAGGCGCGTCCAGCGAGAGCTGAAGTAGTCCTACATGGCTTAGATGGGTGAGCGGCCTTTGCTCTCCAGCCGATGGCCGTGGGCGGGCAGAGACGAGCGGCCACTGACTCATATAGGGGAGGCGGCTTATCGTACCCCTTTTCTTCAGCGCCGTCGATGGAGGTGAGGGCGGATGAAGAGGCAGTACGGAGGCGGGCGGAGTATGGAGCGCGCCACGATCTGGTGAGCTTGTCGTGGACCTCCGGGAAGAATGGAGAGGTACGCTGACGAGGGGCCTGTCGGCGCCTCGGCAGGAACCATTCGTCCAGATGGCTGCGAGAGGGCTCCTCTGGAGGGGACCACTCTAAACCCAGCTCTTCGACCGCCTTGGAGAGGATACGGAGAAGCTCGGTATCCGTCCCGTCTTTGGTGGCACTGGGCGCGGATGATGGCGAGGGGGTGGGGTCATTTTCCGAGCCCAACAGCTCCTCTGCATCCGATGCTGCCAGTGACATGCTGTCATCGAGCAGCTCGTCTCCACTTCCCCCGAATGAGATCAGGTCGCTCGCATCAGCAGAGAGACGCTGATCAGATCGGGAGAAAAGTACGGGAGAACACGCTCTCTGCGGCGAAAGCGAGGCACCCAGGATCTGGGCCGGCGTAAGCTCGCTCGTGGCCGATCGCTCGACCCCTTTGCCCTGCTGTTTTTTCCTCACAGGTCCCTGGGAGGAAGAAAACGGGAGGGCGCGGGGGGCAGAGTCGCTCTCTGAAAAGAAAGCGATCCGTGAGCAGAGAGAGGCGAGACTAAAACTCTCGCAATGAGAGCAAATAGCTCCCGTGAGCGCAGCTTCCGCATGGGGTTTCCCCAAGCAGGAAACGCACTCCTTGTGGCCGTCATCGGCATGCAGGGGAGACCCACACGAACCGCAGTAACGGCGTGACACTTGCAACAATGCCAATTTGTTCTTTTAGAAGCTCTTTTATATCGCCGGATGGCGGCAGGGGAACCGGACCGGAACTGCTACGTCGCTGAAGAAGAGGAGAAGCAGGTCAGCCGAGCTGAGAGGTCCCGATTTCCAGCTGCGAAGGCGTGTCAACGGCGAGCGGCTTCGGATCAGCTTGAGATGTAGAGTCGTCACTTAAGGCGAAGAAATCTGAGAATCCTGTGGCGAGCGCCCGCTTATATAGCCAGATGCCCCGCCCATTCTGGCGGGCTTTGTCGCCATAGGCTCATGCAGCTCCACTGCCGCGCCATTGGTTCGTTTTTAAAGCCCTGCACAAACCAATGGCCGTGCAGTTTCACTGCGTGAATGAAATAGGCTTCAGTTCAGGAGAAAAAAGTTTTTTTTCCCATATGCGTCTTAAGCAAGACGCAGGACGAGTGAAGTATCGAAAGGGAACATTAGATGCTCAGTGTCACATGTGCAAACACCAAATAGAGGTGAAGGAAAAGAAGAGAGAGAAGCACTCACCTCCCTGCTTACTTCTGTCCAGATAGATTGAGACCCGTCGGGTCAAACCTGTGAAAGGAGAAGAGGAAGAGAAGGGAAGAGCACAGGAAGGAGATCAGGAGGGCCGGTCAGTTTATCAGCCAGAAGACACCACCATGTTAGCACACATGTAAACACACACCAGAATGTGATCTGTAGCCTTGTCCCAAATAGGGCACTTCATGTGCACTTGTGGTCTTGCAATAGCTTTTATACAAATGTCAGAAAAGTCCACAAGATGGTAGGGTGTTTCATCTTTCAACTTAGAATGCCTCCATAGTGATTACCATACACTCTCAATTCACACTTGGCCTATCAACACTTTATATGTGGCATTACATGATTAAAGTATGGCACAAGGTTTCAGGGTAGCATTTGGGACTGGGCCTATCAGACTCACAGTTTTACATGGAAACGGGTGCTCTCCCACACACACACAGATATAATCCACACTCATTTTCCACCTGAATTTAATTCCCCTCATATCTTATCTACATCCACACATACACACACTGCAGGAAAGTGAGGGAGAACAAGGCTGTGGTTTCTCAGCATGACATCTGCCAAGTAAATCAGGTTTTCTCACAGGGAGCCGAATAGCAAGGCTGAAATCAGTTCCCAGAGCCAAAACTTTGCTCATCCATCTTAAAGTAGCACAGATGTACAGGAGTTCTTCAGGAAAGCCAGAAGCTCAAGAATCTTCTTGCGTTCGGATGTACGTGACTGATATCTTCTCCTGCCATTAAGGTTTTTATTGTGAAAAAGTCATTCATTGGGTTATTATCCCAGGTATTTCTTTTTATTATTATTTGGTTATGATCTGAATTAATTTCATTTGGGAAATAAAGATTCTCAAGATGAGAATCTGTGAGTGTATATACAGTATGTATATGTATATATATATATATATTATAATATTATACATACACATACACACCACCACACAACAACACAAAACAATAGGTAAATAAACAGTGGTGGGACAGTAACGAGTAAGTGTTTTATTCGTTACTGTAATTAAGTATATTTTTCAAGTATCTGTACTTTACTGGAGTCGTGTTTTTTTTTGAGTAACTTTTACTTTTACTTCACTAAATTCCAAAGCATAAGATCGTACTTTTTATTTCACTACATTTCATAAAACATATTGTTACTACTTATAATATATCACATGCGCCAACACGCAGAAGCAGTGTCTGATTCAAGAACGAACTGATTCATTTCAATTAACCTTTCAAATCGGTTCGCAAATCGCACCAAACCATTCATTCACGAATTAGAATGATCCAATTGCAGCTGTTCTCGAGTCGACAACTCGCTGATTCAAATGAACCGTTTAGTGCGAATCTCCAGTGAACTGAATTCACAAGTAAAAACCGGGAGATCTTGTGAGCGCACGCGCGACTGATGCTGCTAAAAGTAAGTTACTAAATGTCGAATTTTAGGATTAATTATTATAACTGAAAATCATATTTAGGTCAAAACTGTCCGTTGTTTGTGAAACCTAATAGGCTGTAAAGGGTGATCTATAAAACTAAACTGTCACCCGTCCCCTCTGTGGGACGCCCAAGTTTACTTCACTATATTACAATTAAATCCTAATCTAATCATGACAAACTATATATCGTTGGAAAGGTCTAAGACTCCTAAATATTTTTTTACAAAAACATTGGTAAAATATATATGTAGGAAAAGTAATAGATTCATTTATGACAAGAGTGCACCTCAAAAAATCTACATCATAACAGGAGTTCTGACCTTTGTCACAAAAAGTCTTCTTCGTTGCCTTTTTCTCTATCACACTTTAGAAATAATCAGATATTATATATCAATTGAAAAAACTTAAAATCTCAAAATGCATCCAGTGAAAATCATTTCAAAATCAGACATCGGCCTTACCATGGAAATGGTACATCAAAATCATATTACAAAATATTTTCGTTCATGAATTATAAAAATGTAAGTTTGGATAGTGCACTTTCACGTCTATGTTCAAAAATGTGAGTGACAGTTAAGGGGTTAAGCCCACTGAAATGTTTGAATGCAGACACATCAACATCTGTGTCTCTGTTTTAGGACAACAACAAACTTTAATATATAAAAAACTATATAAAAAATATAAAAAACGTAATATACATTTTTTTATTGTTTGGTTTAACTAGCTGAGTACACAGATATGAATGTTTATTCATAACCATACTGAAAATAAGTACATATTGTTAGCTGATGCTAACTGTCTAACTAACAAGCTTGCTGATGCTAAGTTGAGGTAATTTTTAGATATAAAAGTCCAAATATTTTTATTCAACCACCTAAATAGATTACAGGGAAAAAGAAGAAAAGGATGTGATGTTCAGAACATGTAACTACAGTAATTATCAAAGTGGGAAATGATGCCCTCTGGGGGCATTTGGCCAAGGGTGTTTTTACACCACAGACAAGGTTTGAGAAGAAAAAAATCATTATGAAAATATAATTATATTATAAAAATACTAATCTTGTATACAGGCACTGGACTAAAAATACATTCATCAATCATCGCTCCCAAAATGAATTCAACAGGTCATCTTGTTTGCTATACATTAATTACAACAATAAAATAAAATTTCATCATGAACAAGAACATTAAACCACAGAAATTCCAAAATGACATTTCCCTTACATTCAACTTCCAAAAGTGCATTCATCTTTGCCATGTTACATTCATTTAGTTGACTAGTGCTATATGCTGTACTAACAAACACATAAATGGCATTAATAAAAACACTAACACTGACAAGCTACGCAATATCGCGTTCATAATTTGTCGTGATCTATGGCTCTGTGTATTAAATGCCACTCCATCTGAAAGCACGTGATGGAGATTAACTGGTACTATTAATCACAGAATCGGCTTTACTGACAAGATGTGCATGACAATCACATGCGATTTATCGTGCAGCCCTAAGTTTGTTTGTTGATCACAAAGTACAAAAGTAGATGAGGAAAACTAGGATGCCGGGTGTATTCAAACAACGCCGCCATTACGGTCTAGAGTGCGTGGAATGGTCCGCTGTGATTGGTTGAGCGGATATATCGCATTCTGCAGAGAAGCGAGACTGGCGTTTGTCTCGGTTTGGAAAGAAAGGGAGAAAACATGACAGAATAACTCTGCGGATATATCGCATTTTGCGTAAAATTTAAATTTGACTTTTCAATACCGACCAGATACGATACTGATTTTGGCGGAAACTCAACTTTTGTAAAAATGGCGTTTATCGCGTTTTGGAACCAAACTCTTCAAATGTTCTTCCTAACTTCAGGCCTTATTCTCATGTAATATATAACTGTGATGTAAAAAACAGATGTAATACGGATAAACAAATGATAAAGCTTGGCTTATTGAATATCAGGTCCCTTCCTACGAAAGCACTTTTTGTAAATTATGTGATCACTGATCATAACCTAGATGTGCCCTGTTTGACAGAAACCTGGCTAAAACCTGATGATTACATTATTTTAAATGAGTCTACCCCCCAAGATTACGGTTATAAACATGAGCCACATCCAAAAGGTAAAGGGGGAGGTGTTGCTTCAGTTTATAACAATGTTTTCAGTATTTCTCAGAGGGCGGGCTTCAAGTATAACTCGTTTGAAGTAATGGTGCTTCATATAACATTATCCAGAAAAACAAGTGTTAATGATAAATCCCCTGTGATGTTTGTACTGGCTACTGTATACAGGCCACCAGGGCACCATACAGACTTTATTAAAGAATGTGCTGATTTTATATCCGAGTTAGTGCTGGCTGCAGATAAAGTTTTAATTGTTGGTGATTTTAATATCCATGTTGATAATGAAAAAGATGCATTGGGATCAGCATTCACAGACATTCTGAACTCTATTAGGGTTAGACAACACGTGTCAGCACCTACTCATTGTCGAAATCATACTCAGATTTAATACTGTCACATGGAATTGATGTTGATGGTGTTGAAATTATGCAGCCAAGCGATGATATCTCAGATCATTATTTAGTTCTTGTGACAAACTCCATATAGCTAAAACCGTAAATTCTACTCCTTGTTACAAGTATGGTAGAACCATCACTTCTACCACAAAAGACTGCTTTGTAAGTAATCTTCCTGATTTATCCCAATTCCTCAGCATATCCAAAACCTCAGAACAACTTGATGATGTAACAGAAACTATGGACTCTCTCTTTTCTAGCATTTTAGATACGGTTGCTCTTTTACGCTTAAGGAAGATTAAGGAAAGCAGTTTGACACAGTGGTATAATGAGCACATTCGAACCCTTGAGAGAGCATCCTGGAAAATGGAGTGCAGCTGGAGGAAACCAAAACTAGAGGTATTTCGTATTGCTTGGTGGGAAAGTAACCTATCCTACAGAAAAGCCTTAAAAACTGCTAGATCTACTTATTTTTGTCTCTCTTAGAAGAGAACAAACACAGCCCCAGGCATTTATTCTTTACAGTGGCTAAATTAATGAAAAATAATGCATCAACAGGTGTTGACATTTCCCAGCAGGACAGCAGTAATGACTTTATGAACTACGTTACTTCCAAGATCGATACTTTTAGAGATAAAACCCTAGCATAACAAGGCCACCGGTCCAGCTACAGAAACCATATACGCTCCAGATAGTGTGCTATAGATCGCCTGAGGAACAATTCCACTCATTCTATACTATAGGAGAAGAAGAATTGTATAAGCTTGTTAAATCATCTAAACCAACAACATGTATGTTAGACCCTATTCCATCTAAGCTCCTAAAAGAGGTGCTTCCAGAAGTCATAGATCCATTTCTGACTATTATTAATTCGTCATTGTCATTAGGATATGTCCCAAAAACCTTCAAACTGGCTGTTATTAAGCCTCTCATCAAAAAAACACAACTTGACCCCAAATAACTAGTTAATTACAGACCAATCTCAAATCTCCATTTTCTGTCAAAAATACTAGAAAAGGAAGTATCATCACAACTATGTTCCTTCTTAGAGAAAAATTGTATCTATGAGGATTTCCAGTCAGGATTTAGACCATATCATAGTACTGAGACTGCTCTCATTAGAGTTACAAATGACCTGCTCTTATCATCTGATCGTGGTTGTATCTCTCTATTAGTGCTATTGGATCTTAACGCTGCGTTCGACACTACTGACCACAACATTCTTTTGAATAGACTAGAAAAGTTTGTTGGCATTAGTGGAAGTGCATTAGCATGGTTCAAATCGTACTTATTTGACCGCCATCAATTCGTAGCAGTGAAAGAAGAGGTATCATATCGATCACAAGTAAAGTATGGAGTACCACAAGGCTCAGTAATAGGACATTTGCTTTACACTTTACCCTTGGAAGATATCATCAGGAAACAAGGTGTTAGCTTTCACTGTTATGCTGATGATACTCAGCTCTATATTTCTTTGCGGCCCGGCGAAACATACCAATTGAAAAAACTAACGGAATGCATAGTCGATATAAAAAACTGGATGACGAGTAATTTCTTACTGCTAAATTCTGAAAAAAACAGAGGTGTTAATCATTGGACAAAAACCTCTGCATGTAATAACCTAAAACAATGTCTAACACTTGATGGCTGCTCTGTGCTTATTGATAGGGCAATCTTTCCTTAGAAAGCCACGTTTCTAGCATTTGAAAAACTGCATTTTTCCATCTCAAAAATATATATCTAAATTACGACCTATGCTCTGAATGTCAAATTTAGAAATGTTAATTCATGCGTTCATGACCTCAAGGTTAGATTATTGTAATGCTTTATTGGGTGGTTGTTCTGCACGCTTAATAAACAAACTCCAGCTGGTCCAAAATGCAGCAGCTAGAGTTCTTACTAGAACCAGGAAGTATGACCATATTAGCCTGATTCTGTCAACACAGCACTGGCTCCCTATTAAAAATCATATACATTTTAAAATCTTGCTAATTAATTATAAAGCCCTGAATGGTTTAGCACCTCAGAATTTGAACAAGCTCTTATTGAATTATAGTCCTCCACGTCCGCTGCGTTCTCAAAACAATTAGCAATTTGTAATACTGGGGGAAGTCGTGGCCTAATGGTTGAGAGTCGGACTCGTAATCCAAAGGTTTTGTTGGTTCGAGTCTCGTACCGGCAGGAATTGTAGGTGGGGGGAGTGAATGTACTGCGCTCTCTCTACCTTCAATACCACGACAAGGTGCCCTTAAGCAAGGCACCGAACCCCAACTGCTCCCCAGGCGCCGCAGCATAAATGGTCTTGCCCCAGATCCGGGCTGTGTGTGTCACGGTTTTGTGTGTCTCCACTGCTGTGCCATGGTGTGCACTTTGGATGGGTTAAATGCAGAGCACTAATTCCGAGTATGGAACCATACTTGGCCACATTGGTTTCACCATGGCACTTCAATATCAAAATCAACTGTGGGTGGTAGATCCCTTTCCTATTTAGTGCCCAAACTCTGGAACAACCTACCAAGCGCTGTTCGGGAGGCAGACACACTCTGTCAATTTAAAACTAGATTAAAGACCCATCTCTTTAACATGGCTTACACATAACACACTAACACATTTCTAATATTCAAGTCCGTTAAAGGATTTTTAGGCTGCATTTATTAGGTCAACCGGAACTGGGAACACTTTCCATAACACCCGTTGTACTTGTTACATCGTTAGAAGAATGGAATCTACGCTAATATTAGTCTGTTTCTCTTATTCCAAGGTCACCATAGCCACCAGACCCAGTCTGTATCCAGATCAGACGATCACTGCAGTCACCCGGATCCAGTACATATCCAACCCAGATGGTGGATCAGCACCTAGAGAGGACCTCTACAGCCCTGAATGTCAGCAGAAACCATGACAACTAGATGAGCCCCAGATACAGACCCCCAGTAAAGACCTTGTCTCAGACGGCCATCGGGACAAGACCACAGAACCAGAAGAGCCCTCTGCACAATCTAACTTTGCTAATGCATGGATCAACCTGCTGATTCGTCTGGCCAGGGCGAAACTCGGCCCCCGACTGGCCTGGGTTTCTCCAAGGTTTTTATCCATTATGTCACGATGGAGTTGTGAGTTCCTGCGAGCTGTCGCCGCTGCTTGCTTAGTTGGAGACCACGTCATTCCAGACGATATCATTAGACTGATGACCAGATACTATTTTTTTAAACTGAACGAGCTGGATGATGACATCATGAATTCAATGAATGAACTGCCTTAACTGGAAAAATTATGTTACTATGTCCTTGCAGTATTGAACCTATTTTCCTATTGCATGCTGTCGTTGCTGTGAAACAATCTGTAATTGAAACGTGCTATATAAATAAAGGTACTGACTTGCTGATGTTCTGCAAAACATCAAGCTTTAAAACACTTTTTCTTACTGGTGAAAATCAGATGGCCACATCTGTTTTTTCTCAGGTACATCGCAGTGTAAGCTTCACAGTGAACATTACTACATCACTCTCGTCAACGTAGTCCATATCAACAACAAAAATATATCTTGACTCCATATAGTGGTTATTTTGGGAAAATCCCAGGTATTTTGAGCAGTAGGATTATAAAAAATATGTACTAATATAAGATAAATTAGTAGCTTCATAAATTGCAAAATAAATCTATCAGTACTTTTTTACTTAAGTACATAAAAAATCGAGTACTTTTGTACTTTCACTCGAGTAAAATTGAAAAAGGAGTAGGCTACTTTTACTGTAGTAATATTTTATTATACATTTACTCAAGTACTTGATTTGTGTACTTCGTCCACCACTGAAATTAAACACTAGGAGATCTATGTTAAAATGGTATCGCAAATGGCAATTCTTTAAAGAAACACTTTAATAATACAAATTTTGTCATTCAACTCATGTTGCTGTAAACCTAGCTTTCCTTCTTAGCAGTAAAAGAAGAATGTTACAGTCACCATATAGTATACAGTGTCTTTCAAGCTCCAAAAACAAAACACAAAAGTAGTTCCTACACCATAAAACAACTTGTGTGCTATAATCCAAGTATACAAAAAATGGAGTCAACATTTTGAATGTCTCCTTTGTATGAATGTGAAGTGATGGGGTGACTCCAAGAACGTAGTAAGGAGCCATTGTACTAAAGTATGCTAAGTAACAGCTTTAACCCTATTCGGACGGTAATTGTCTCTTGTGGGCATCTCTAAAAATAAACTTACATGGCACCTCAGTGATAAAACTCATGGATTCGGACAGTGATTTATTCACAGTTGAGTTCTGTGATCCTACGAACGCACTGCTCACATTGTATGAGCATGATTGTCTGCTGCAAATAAAATGTCATATGCTTGGAATAATAAGAATAAGTTCATATTTAATAATATCCTATTTATTATTTGATTATTTAAATCTTCTGTTTAAAAATAGGGAAATAGGCATAGGCAAAAGTAGGCACTATAGCTGAAATTGTTTTCCGTCTTGCATTTTATCTCTCAAAATGATGGATGTCAGGTAAGTCAATGTCAAATTAATGCAACCTCTTATTTACATAAGGTAAACAAAGCTGCTTATATTTTTATGTAGATTCAGAGATGTAGATTCAGACAGCAATTAAATTACCACAGGACCTTGGTGTTTGTCAAAAAACTGTAGGCAATTCGGGTGGGGATTTTTATGAGGGTGGTGGGAGAAAAACACCAGCATTCTGAATTTGGACGGCAATCATGGAAGAGATACCTTTTAAGCCCATCACTTTGTTGAATTGTGTTTGGTTAGAACGGTGTTAAATCAAAAGGCTGCAGAAAACCTATATACTTTATAAGGCTTATTATTTGTATGGACTATTTGCATGTATATGCATGTGAAAGAACTGTATAAACATTGTTCAAAATATCTCCTTTTATGGTCTACAGAAGATGGCACCATTAAGTAACAGGAGTTTGTAAGACATGAGAGTGAATAAGTGATGACAGTTTTTGGGTGAATTAAAACTTCAAAGATTCATACTGCTGACAAAAACCTTGTTCCTCCTTTCCAAAGACAGAGGACCCTGAGAAACCTATTTACAGAGATTATAGAGGAAACAAATACACAGATTTTGCAGAGGAATCACAAAAAGTTATTTATTAAAGTAAATGAAGGAAAGAAAAAGAATGTCTGAGCAGCTGTTACTGTAGGTAAGGAAACAGTAATGAGAAACAACAGTAAGGATGAGGGCTACAGCAACCAAGGAGGACACTAACGTTTATGATTTCTATTAAAGCTACTGATCTTTTACTTAAGCATTCTTGGAATGAAACCATTTCACTTTAAAATTGAGGTAAAAGTGCCATACACCATGGATACATATACAACATGCATGCTGAAATTTTATTCATCAATTTGAAATTTGGCTAGGAGTCAGTGGTAAGGTCATAAGGACATTCTAGGATTTCCCTCTATCTTCTATTCTGATGGAGCCATGACCTGGCTCAGATTATGCCACCGGTCTTTCTCCCTGCAACTGTCCTAGAAACCAGTTTTAAGGACAGTTCTGAGATTAGCTCTACGATATCTTTATGTGAAGAACAGACTAAAATTTAAATAATTCACTGAAAATCTTGCATTCCATCATTGCTCGTCAGGCATACTGTGCTCACAAAAGGCTGTGTTTGCTATGGTACACTGTACACTGTTTAAAAAAGTATAAAATATGCAGTTTTATTTTGTGGCATTATGCAAATATGTCTTTAGTCAGTTCAATCACATAATGAGCCAATAAAGATTGACTGCCTGGGATACAGTATTTTAAAGTGTGCACTTGCTTATGGCACACACTGACAAATCTAGCAGATCATCTGGATAGTTAAAGGCTGTACATTATTGTTTCTCCTCTATGCTCCGCCTTTCTGAAATGCGTCGATTTTTACAAAGCTCATCTCCCATCGCCGTCTGGTCAAAAAGTGAGGGTGTGCCCTCTAGATTGGCCGTAATCTCAGTGCGTTGTTACTGGCCGAGAAATCGGGGCCCCTCACTCCGCGTTCATGTGACGGAAATGTTAAGTCGATCCCAACACACCATATAAGATATGGTACCTATGCCTGGCGGGCAACACAGCTGTGACCTTACTCCCTGTTAGTGGACGGGACTGGACATCAAGCAAGACAATATTTGGTCGTCGAAGCGGGCGGAAGGTGCTCGTGACCCGTGTGGGTGGATTACGACTTCGACACACAAGTTGAAGTATTTCCTCAGTGACCAGCACGGATCAGCTCCAGGCATGACGAAGCGATATCGTCCTCTTTTGGAAGGCCAAACAAAGTAGTTTCGCCATGGCGGTGGCAACAATACTACAGCGAGAATAAAAGTTACGCCTTCTTTCTTTACGTGAACATTTGGGCGGCGTTATGCAAATCTTCCCAGATAGTGAGGTAAGTATGTGGGGGCGTGTTAGAACGAGCCGTTTTAGGTAGGTGTGGCTGACTCTTAACTTTTATAAAGAATATCTCTTTGGAATTGACACTTTAGTCTTTGCAACATTACAGATCTTCTTTATGCACCAAGAGCTTGTAACACTCCAAAGAGAAAGTAAAAATTGAAATCGCATCATATGACCCCTTTAATGCATACATTTGCATATTGTGCTGTATACAGAATATGGAGAGACAGCATACTGTAGAAACATCGAGTACGTAGTACTATGCAGTATGACTTTTCGAACAGAACCAAATTTCCAAGAACAATGCATTTCAATCGGTTTCTCATGCAAATCTATTAAATTGAGTTATATGAACTACATTTATGGTGCTTTTGTCCTTTTTGACAGTGACAGTTAATATCTAGTTGTGTTGTATGCCAAATGCATAATGATCTGCTTTTTGTGTTCTATGGAAATAAAAAACACAAAAATAATGATTGAACAGCATGGAGTACAGGTGAGGTGAACTATTCCAAAAAATGTGTCTCAAAGTTGAGGCTGACTGCACCCAACCCCCCCCCCCCCCACACACACACACCACACACAAGCAGCTGGGGACAAAAATCTGTGTGTCCTGTGAGTCTAACTGATAGGTTGTGATAAGCCCCACTGCTGACAACTAATGTCAGTCCTAGTTTGACTCAGACGCGTCCTTCAGCTCATTTCAATGTGCAATTTAATTTCTCAAAATCCCACCAAGAATAACCAGGCTATGACACCATTTTCTCTAGATACAACAGATGAAGTAGGTAAGCTCCACTATCTATGAGACTTGTTCTAATATCATCCACCTGGAATAATGAAAAGGCACTTGGACTATAATATTATTTGGTTTAGTCTTATCAGTTTTGTAATCTGAAATCAATCAAATTCAACAGACGCAAAAACAATTGTTTGGCAGTGATCGGAGTTTTAAAGTTTTCATAAGATTTTCAGTCTGTCCACATACAGAAAAGAAGTAGGGATGGAACTAACATTAATCACGGAAAATTGAGAAGCATAACTGAAAAAATATAAATGCATCTAACATAAGCAAGCCAATTATTAACATGTTATATAAATTATATGCATACCCCAAAATAGCAAAAGTTCCAGTTAGGATAATAAATACTACACAAATGTTGTCCAACACAAACAATTGTGAAATAAACACAACTGCCAATTTGTCTTATATAACAGCAAATTAAAGAATTTTGAAAGAAACCCACAAAACTACAACTAATATAATGACCAACATTCTGCTTTCATACCAGAGCACCCATGGGCGTCTCTACTCTAATTCCGAAAGCTTTTTCCAAACACTGGCTGAGCAGAGAGTAAACAGAAGAAGAGCAGTATTCGCACAGAGAGTTTATAAGTGTGAAAGCAAACCTCGTGTAGTGGGCAGCATGTCGGACAGCCCCTGCCACGCTGTGACCATCTCTGGATTCCTCTGGTCAGCAAAGTTCTTCCAAATTCGCAAAGCTCCATCATCTGCACAAAAAGTGGCATGGAGCAAGTCAGCACAGAAAGCGACAAACATGAGAACCGATCAAAGTGTGCTTCAACATGAATAGTAGGTGAACTGACCAGTGGCAGTGAGGAGGAGAGAGCAGTCATGCCCATTAAGGTACTCCATAGCTGTAATGCGTGTGTATCGTGGGTTCCCATTGTAGAAATAATCCAACCTCTCTCCTTTCTCCCAGTCCCAAAAACTGTTCAACACATACACAGAACACAGTTGTAATAGTTCACAATGCCTCTCTATGCACATCCAGCTAGATTGATAGTTTGAGTTCAGGAAGAATATTAGCATAACTGACAAGTAGGGTTGCAAAAAGGTGGAAAACTTTTTTGGAAAGTTTCCGGAAATTGACCACCCCTTTGCAACTCTACTGACAAGTATAACTAACATGCCAAATACATGTCACTAATGAACAGATAACGTTACAAAATACAGGCATGTGATCAGCTAGAGACAAAAAAAAGAAGTAAAACCTGATCACGCCACAAGTCACGCCCCCAGCACTTAATATTAAAATAATATATTTTAGCACATTAAAATATATATCTTATACTGTAATACATACTATTGTCCTTCAAAAAATAAAAAGCAGCATTTAATAATCATGATAACAATATAATATAATATATTATAATAAAGTACAATAATATATTATACAGTAAAGCATATCGAATTTTTATAAGAACCTGCCAAAATTTTGGAAACATTACAATTATTAATGATTTTAAAATAAATATCTTCTGCTCATCAAGGCTGAATTTATTTGATCAAAATAAAGTACAAAAACAAACAAAACAGCAATATTGTGAAATATTACAAATAAAAAAAAGTGTTTCATTTTAATATATAAATTAATGTTATTCTGTATGCAATCAGATTTTTCTTCATCATTACTACTTCAGTTTTCAGTGTCACATGATCCTTTATAAATAATTCTAATATGCTGATTTGATACTCCTCAGGAAACATTTTTTTATTATTATCAGTGTTGAAAAAAGTTGTGCTGCTTCATATTTTGTGTGGAAATGGTAATACACTTTATTTTTCAGCATTTTTTGATAAATATAAAGTTTAATGAACAGCATATATTTGCATTTATCAAATATAGCATATTAATTAAATTTGTTAATGCATTTATTAAATAGAAATAATTTTAAATGTCTTCACTCACTTTTTATCACTTTCATGCATGATGAATAAAATTATTAATTGCTCTCTTTAAAAAAAAATCTTATACAAATGTTTGAGTGTTATCATTGTTTCCACAAAAATATTAAGCAGCAAAACTGTTTTTAACATTGATAATAATGAGAAATGTTTCTTGAGCAGCAAATCAGCATATTAGAATGATTTCTGGAGGATTATGCGATACTGAAACTTCTCTTTGTAAACAACAGCAGCTGTATAAACGTTTCTAATAACGAATGTTGCGTTCCCAAATGCAATAACAGCAGACATGTAGCGCGTCAGACTACAGCCTATTATATAATTACATCACAACCGTTGCAAATTTTATGACAGCTATTATGAGTAACACGCTTCAGCGCTGATTCTACTCGCGTTTGGCGCTTTGAATCATTTGAATGCTTTTAACTGTCCTGCAGATGGCGCCGCGAGCTCGTGCAGACCTCTCAGGACCATTCCGTCCATGATAGTTTCACAGTTTATTTAATAGCTTAAGGCCATTTGCGCAAATTCAATCATCATCTAGTAACCAACCCCCCCCCCCAAAAAACAGATCTACGCGAATCACATGGGCAGTCCCTCAGAGGTTGGAAAACAAGGAAATCCGAAAAATCACATCTCTGAAAATATGTTACAATATAGGTTACACATATGAGCAACATGGCTGGCCAATATTGCTAACTTTTGTTAAAAAATAATCAGGGCATGATTTATATCTATATCTAATAATCTAATAATCAGGGCATGATATATGAGTTATATTTAATTTTTATTTATTTGCAACAATGTACCAAATACATGGTAACAAACGGCAATATTTACCTCTTATATTTTCAATTTTAAGCATGCACAACATGAGATGGCCTGAACATTTCTGAGTGATGACAAAAAAATAAAAATCTCAGAATCAGTGTTTTGAACTGAATTTGATAAGGGGAAAAAATGGATTCGCATACTTTAAAACTCCATGAGCATTTTTCTAAATGAGGTTTAAAACTGACAGTATTAAAATATCTGTCTTGGCACACTCATATTCTCAAGTTGTAACAGAGAAGAGGGGGCAAAGATAGCCTAAATATGTCATCCCATGGTCATTAGGAGATTTATAACAAACCACATTCTACAGTGTTTCCCATAGAATTTTGTGAGACTATGGGGGAGTGATCTTGGTTACTTTAAGTATATTATTTTACATCATACTACAGTAGTAAAATTACAATGCTGTCTTAATTTATTTTTCTTCACTTAAAAGAGTTAAACCCTCAAGCTTTTAATTTGGCAGAAAACAACAGGTTTACAAAAATATGCTACAAAAATCTAGTGATATACAGGAATAAAAATACAAAAAGAAATGGTGGAATGTGAAAATAAAGCATAACTGTTGTGACAAAAAAACAACATTAGAGATTTTTTAAGTTATTATGAGAAAAGGAAACTATATTGTTCTACGTGCAGTACTCTGAAAAGTGGTATCTAAAATCCAAATGTTATTATGGTCTTATGCTTGCTTATACATGCTTCTCTTTCAAAGAGTTTTGGTTGTAGATGAATGTGGTTGTGTATGTTATATAGTCACTCACCAGATTGAGTCTTTATCAGCTACAGCGATGCAGGGGTTAAATGGATGAAACTTCACCACTGATGGAACACCTGGGTTTCTGTTAATGAAGATCTGATCATCTAACCGTGTCACTCCTAATACCACAAGAGGGATAGATCAGTTAAGTACAGGTTTAATTAGTGAAATTTTGAGCTTTACTAATGACCACAGCAGTCTTTTGGTTTACAAGTTTTTGAGGAAAATGAATAAGGGTGACACTACTGAACTTCAGTGTGAGAATCGCAGATCAGAGAAAAAATATGCATGAAGGGAACTCAGAGGGAATTCAGGATTTGATTCAGTTCCTCCAGCTAGACTGAATGAGGGCAGCCCCACTCTCGGCTTCAGAGAGGAGGATGGGGGAGAGAGTGATGAAAGGAGAAAGACACACGAGAGTGAGCAGGATCCTCCGCTCTGACGCAATCAGTCCTGCGTACTTGTGTGTATGCGTGCCGGCACTGACGTAAGCATGTTAGCCATTCCGTTTTAGACTCCGCTGACTTCAGACAGGGAGCCAAGCACATTGCTTTCTTTTAAGCTTGGGGCTTTTACACACAAAAACTACAGCATATAACTGGTTCAACCCAGTTCCACTTGTGAAATCCAGATTATATTTATATTATTTTATAATTAAATTATTATTGTGAAATCCACATTATATAAAAAGGATCTAATGTACAGAGATTAAAAGCATTCCTGATAAAGGTTTGCTGCAGACCAGGGGTGTCGCTAGAGCCTTTTTGCTGGGTCACAAGCCCCAGTGAAATAACACTATCCCCCAAAAAATATTACTAAAAATAAATATTGATTAAGTGACAGCCCTTTGAACACATTAAGTTATAACGCAAGTTCTATTTTTAGATGCTGTATCCACTGAAATATAAAAAATAAATAAATAAATAAACTGGGGACACTTTTTTGATTTTTTGGGGTGGTCTGTGCCCCAGTATTGATGAAAGGCTAGAAACATTCCTGCTGTAGACTTGAGTGAAATGATATTAGCATCTGCAACTTTTGCTAAATATATGTATATGTTATGAGCATATATGACTAGAACTGGCTAAATTGAGACAGCAATTTCATGCAGTTTGACAGTTGGAAACCAGTACCTCTTTGAGTGATGCGTTGGCTTTGTCTGCGTACTCGTGCGTTGCGTAAGAATCTCCATTCTCTCTCCTTACGAACCTGACTCTCCAAATCATGCTCCTCTGGAATCTGAAAGAGAAGAAAGAATTTTAAATGATGTAGCACAGACAGAGTCAACCTGTTTAAAGGGGTCATCTGACGTTGCTAAAAAGAACATTATTTTGTGTATTTGGTGTAACGCAATGTGTTTATGCGGTTTAAGGTTAAAAAAACACATTATTTGCCACATACTGTACATTATTGTTTCTCCTTTATGCCCCGCCTTTCTGAAATTTTTACAAAGCTCATCGGTCTAAAAAGCTAGCTGATTGGCCAGCTATCCAGTGCATTGTGATTGGCCGAAAACCTCAATCGTGTGACGGATATGTTACGCCCCTACCATACTGTGATGCCGTATCCCGGAGCGACGAGACAAAAACATTAAAACCCATTATAAATGAGGCATTTGTTGCATCCAGTGGAGACATAATTACTGATTATAATTATGGATTATAATTGTCTTTTTACGTGTTGCGTTGCATCGCACCGTGTAAACATATAACCATGTCTGCATTTTTGATCGGAGAAATTACAAACTACAAGTGCTGTTCTACACTGCTCAAAACTCACGTTTTAATCGTCAGTGGCAAATTCTTTAAATATGAAAACGTACTTACAGACTGTGAGTCAGAAGCGCCAGACTGTCCTTGCAAAAGTTGGAATTGCCCCACTTTATAGAAACAGACATCGGCATTGTAGGCTATACTCTCCCAGTAAACAGTCCTCGTCCTCCATAAAATGCGCTGCACAAATCTGACTATTTGGTTTGAACTGTTCTGGAACAGTGCTGTAAATACAACTTAACCACTGATTTCTAGTTGTGTCCTCTTTTGGAAGGCCAACCACGTAGTTTCGCTTTCACAACGAACACACAGCGTCTCCACGACATGGCAGCGGCGGCAGCAACAATACTACAGCGAGAATCAAAGTTACGCCTTCTTTCTTTGCGTGAACATTTGTGCGGCGTTATGCAAATCTTCCCACATCATGACGTAGACATGCGGGGGCGTGTTAGAACGAGCCGTTTTAGGTAGGCGTGGTTGACTCTTAACTTTTTTGTTAATTTGAGACTAGTCTTTGCAACTTTACAGATCTTCTTTATGCACCAATAGCTTGTAACACCCCAAAGAGAAAGGAAAAATTTAAATTGCATCATAATCAGGAGACCCCTTTAAAACCATAAAAATTCAAATGCACACAGCACCTGGGTTGAATAGTTGTGAGAACAGAAACTCCAGAGGCTGTAATTGTGTAAAGTCAAATTACCTAGATGAAGTTCTTTAAACAATACAGATTGTTTCAAAGCAACTTCACAGTAATAAAGTGGAAAATAACAGAATCAAGGATATTATCAAATTTCAAGAAATACGATAATAAAGGCTAACAGTTTTTTCTCTCTAAAAAAGCATGTAAACTGTAGTCTCTCACTCTCTCTATACTTTCACATGTCTGTTAAATTTCTAAAAAGTGTGACTGATGTTCTTTCTTCCTCTCCCCAAACTCTGCCTCTCCATTTGTAAGAATGAGAAAACAAGATAAATAAAGTACTCAATTTATGCACAAATAGAGCTGAAGCCCTGAGAGAGAGAATCACAGCCCCAGCTAATTAGCCCTGATCGATCCAGTCTTCCAGATAGGAGCTCCAGGGAAGAGCAGATCCCATGCTGCAAGCCTAAGCTGCTCAAGCAGGGTAAGAAATCACACCTGTCTCTCTTCCTGCAGCTCTGGGGCGCCATATCAATCTCTTAATGAGAATCAATAATTTGTTTTTCCATGGAAATGAAGCAGTGAGCTTGTACATGTGATTACTTGCTCAGGTGGGACTGTGAATATGTCAGAGTTAATGGTCTCCTCTAGAGCCGGTATTATTCCATCGCATGCAAACACTCACACATAGTCAAGTCACCAGCAACATGCACTTATCACACCCATCACTCTAATAGACTGGAATAGAGCTCTTCTCTCAAGATGGATTTTTCAGCTTGCACTCAAAGTGCTCTTATCTTTGTATTCCATTATGTACATTTCAAACTTCTGTCCAGACTGCTCTCTGTTTAGTACACTTTCTGAATTATTGCACATATGAGTTGTATATGCTGTTCTTTTTTATCAGGGAACCCCAAGAACACTTGCTTTGTTATGAACTGTTGTAAGTAGAGGTTGAACAATATGGATTTTTTTAATGACCGATCCATTATGATATTTAGAGAGCAGGGTGGATGACACCGAATATAATACAAATAGATAAATCTGTATAATATAATGACATACAAAACTGATTAAATTAAATAAAAAACATTTACACAATATTTAATAGAATATATATACAGTGGGGAAAAAAAGTATTTAGTCAGCCACCAATTGTGCAAGTTCTCCCACTTAAAAAGATGAGAGGCCTGTAATTTCATCATAGGTATACCTCAACTATGAGAGACAACTATCCAGAAAATTACATTGTAGGATTTTTTAAGAATTTATTTGCAAATTTTGGTGGAAAGTAAGTATTTGGTCAATAGCAAAATTTCATCTCAATACTTTGTTATGTACCCTTTGTTGGCAATGACAGAGGTCAAACGTTTTCTGTAAGTCTTCACAGGTTTTCACACACTGTTTCCTCCCTCGTTCCCGGGCGGTGTGTTTGTGATCATTGTCATGCTGAAAGACCCAGCCACGTTTCATCTTCAATGCCCTTGCTGATGGAAGGAGGTTTTCACACAAAATCTCACGATACATGGCCCCATTCATTCTTTCGTTTACCTGGATCATTCGTCCTGGTCCCTTTGCAGAAAAACATCCCCAAAGCATGATGTTTCCACCCCCATGCTTCACAGTTGGTATGGTGTTCTTTGGATGCAACTCCGCATTCTTTCTCCTTCAAACACGACAAGTTGAGTTTTTACCATAATGTTCTATTTTGGTTTCATCTGACCATATGACATTCTCCCAATCCTCTTCTGGATCATCCAATGCTCTCTAGCAAACTTCAGACGGAACTGGACATGTACTGGCTTAAGCAGGGAAACACGTCTAGCACTGCAGGATTTGAGTCCCTGGCGGCGCAGTGTGTTACTGATGTTAGCCTTTGTTACTTTGGTCCCAGCTCTTTGCAGGTCATTCACTAGGTCCCCCCGTTTGGTTCTGGGATTTTTGCTCACAGTTTTGTGATCATTTTGACCCCACGGGGTGGATCTTGCGTGGAGCCCCAGATCGAGTTAGATTATCAGTGGTCTTGTATGTCTTTCATTTTCTAATAATTGCTCCCACAGTGGATTTCTTCACACCAAGCTGCTTACCTTTTGCAGATTCAGTCTTCCCAGCCTGGTGCAGTTCTACAATTTTGTTTCTGGTGTCCTTTGACAGCTCTTTGGTCTTGGCCATGGGGGAGTTTAGAGTGTGACTGTTTGAGGTTGTGGACAAATGTCTTTTATACTGATAACAAGTTCAAAAAGATGCCATTAATACAGGTAACCAGTAGAGGACAGAGGAGCCTCTTAAAGAAGCAGTTACAGGTCTGTGAGAGCCAGAAAACTTGCTTGTTTGTAGGTGACCAAATACTTATTTTACCAAGGAATTAACCAATTTTAAATTCTTTAAAAAAATCCAACATGACAATGTGATTTTTCTTTTCCTTTCTGGGAATTTTTTTTTCTTTTTTTTTTTTTTTTTTTTTTGTTTTTCCTTTTTTTTTTTTTTTTTTTTTTCTTGTTGGTTTTTTTTTTTTTTTTTTTCTTTTTTCCCCTTTTTTTTTTTTTTTTTTTTTTTTTTTTTTTTTTTTTTCTCATTTTGTGTAGTTTGTCGGTCTTCTTCGGGGTCTCTCTCGGTTTATGTATACTATGGATTAAAATTACAGGCCTCTCGAGTCTTCACGCAGTCTTAGGTTTTATAATAACTTAAGCAAAAAAAGAACAAAAAAAAAAAAAAAAAAAAAGAAAAAAAAAAGAAATTTCAATAAAATGAAAAAAAAAGTGGGGGGGACCTTGCAACAACTTGTGTTGCTGACTAAGATCACTTTTTTTGGCCCCACTGTAATATACAAACCCAATTCCATAAAAGTTGGGACACTGTACAAATTGTGCAAATTGTGAGTAAAAAAGGAATGGCATAATTTACAAATCTCATAAACTTATATTTTATTCACAATAGAATATAGATACATATCAAATGTTGAAAGTGAGACATTCTGAAATGTCATGCCAAATATTGGCTCATTTTGGATTTCATGAGAGCTACACATTCCAAAATAAGTTGGGACAGGTAGCAATAAGAGGACTGAAAAGTTAAATGTACATATAAGGAATAGCTTTAGGACCAATTTGCAACTTATTAGGTCTATTGGCAACATGATTGGGTATAAAAATAGCCTCTCAGAGTGGCAGTGTCTCTCATAAGTCAAGATGGGCAGAGGATCACCATTTCCCCCAATGCTGCGGCGAAAAATAGTTGAGCAATATCAGAAAGGAGTTTCTCATAGAAAAATTGCCAAGAGTTTGAAGTTATCATCATCTACAGTGCATAATATCATCCAAAGATTCAGAGAATCTGGAACAATCTCTGTGCGTAAGGGTCAAGGCTGGAAAACCATACTGGATGCCCGTGATCTTCGTGCCCTTAGACGGCACTGCATCACATACAGGAATGCTACTGGAATGGAAATCACAACATGGGCTCAGGAAAACATTCCAGAAAACATTGTTGGTGAACACAATCCACCATGCCATTCACCGTTGCCGGCTAAAACCCTATAGGTCAAAAAAGAAGCCATATCTAAACATTATCCAGAATCGCAGGCGTTTTCTCTGGGCCAAGGCTCATTTAAAATGGACTGTGGCATAGTGGAAAACTGTTCTGTGGTCAGACTAATCAAAATTTTAAGTTCTTTTTGGAAAACGGGGACGCCATGTCATCCGGACTAAAGAGGACAAGGACAACCCAAGTTGTTATCAGCACTCAGTTCAGAAGCTTGCATCTCTGATGGTATGGGGTTGCATGAGTGCGTGTGGCATGGGCTGCTTACACATCTGGAAAGGCACCATCCATGCTGAAAGGTATATCCAAGTTCTAGAACAACATATCCAGACGTTGTCTCTTTTAGGGAAGACCTTGCATTTTCCAACATAACAATGCCAGACCACATACTGCATCGGGACGATATAACAAAGACACCCCTAAGTCACTCGCTACGGCAGAGTAGAAGAAGGATCCGGGTACTGAAATGTCCAGCCTGCAGTCCAGATCTTTCACCCATAGAAAACATTTGGCGCATCATAAAGAGGAAGATGTGACAAAGAAGACCTAAGTCAGTTGAGCAACTAGAAGCCTGTATTAGACAAGAATGGGACAACATTCCTATTCCTAAACTTGAGCAACTTGACTCCTCAGTCCCCAGACGTTTGCAGAATGTTATAAAAAGAAGAGGGGATGCCAAACAGTGGTAAACATGGCCTTGTCCCAAATTTTTTTAGATGTGTTGATGCCATGAAATTTAAAAACAAATTATTTTTCCCTTAAAATGATACATTATCTCAGTTTAAACATTTGATATGTCAACTATGTTGTATTCTGAATAAAATATTAAAATTTGAAACTTCCACATCATTGCAATCTGTTTTTATTCACAATTTGTACAGTCCCAACTTTTTTGGAATCGGGTTTATATACAGTATATATACAACAACACATACATACGGTGATAATATATAACCTGTATTTATAATAAATAGGCAAAGCTTTATTTTGTAATTGACTCAAGAGGGAACTATAATAATTATTCTGTAATTACATAATAACCATCAAAGTTATTATTAGAAATTCAATTTTTTTTAAATGTGGACTCATCTGAGTACAGCACACATTTTCACTGTCTTTTTGACTATCTGAGATGAGCTCTGGCCCAGAGAACCCTGGCGGCATCACTGCATAGAATTGATGTATAGCTTTCTCCTAAAGTAACAGTGTTACAAGTTGCATTTCTTGATGCAGCAGCAGACTGTATTAAGTAGGGTTGGGTACCGTTCACATTTTAACCGGTATGGTACCGGTATCTGTACCTGAATTTCAGTGCCGGTACCCAACCGTACCTTTTTTCGGTACTTTACTCTTTGTGTAATTACAAAAAACATTATGTTTGATCAAGGTTGGAACTAAACTCTGGAAGTAGATATCGACAAAACTTTTTCAAATGTCAATGTTCATTGTCAATATTATCTTCTTTAAACATTTTATGTGTTTCAAATAACTTGTGTCGCTATCAGCGCTGCATTCAAGCAGAGAGCAAGATTGTACGTGTTCGGCGCGCATGCTGCTGAGTGAGACTGTTATGCAGATGCAAAATGTGAAACTGTAATCTTATTCGCAGTCTAACTTTTTATAAATATTTGTACAATATATATTCAGCATATTTAACTTAATTCATTTAGTATCTTTATTATTTAATGCATAACGATTTATTAAAACACATTCATGAGAGTCATTATAACTAGTTTATGACTGCGACAATTTAATCTTGATCAACAACATCAATGAATTGGAGCGGCATCGGCCTGTAATTAGATCATTTTAAAACATCAAATAGCCTTCAATTTGCAGGTTATAACTGCATCTATTTTATTTATTAATTATTTTATTTATTTTAATGCGGATCCCACACTCTAGCATTAACCTAATATAAATGTGCTCTAGTCTATTATTCCTATTCAAATGTTTGTGCGGAAAAGAATGAATGCTCAAGCAAGACAGGGAGGAGCCTGCACGATCACTTGCATTTTTTTCTTGATAATGAAACAACTTAAAATTGGGGTGCCTTACATAGGCTACATGAGAAATATATCTAAAGAAAGCTTGTCTACTTTCAAACGAACCAATTCAAAATGAAATCAAATAGACTAGGCCTACTCCCTGATTATGTAATCTGTGAATGCATTTCTCTCTAAAGGCGCGTCCAGTGGAGATTTCATGAATTTCATCTTTGCAGCCGACAAGGACTCAGAAAACATTATTTTATTAATAAATAATTAAAATGTCTCCTTTATTCATAATCATTAGGCTACTTTTGCCTGTGCTTTGTGGCAAACTTTATGCGTGTACTTGAGCGCGGAATTATGGAGTATTATGTTAATTTAATATAAACATGCGATTAGTAATGGCTTAAATGAACGACTACTAACTGGAAAAATCTTTAGTGGGGGGCAGCCCTATTAAAATACCCTCTATCTCTGTTAAAGTTTTTAAAGCATTTTATACGCATTTCCTAGTCGTATAAATTCGTATATATTTGTTCAAAAGGCCTATCATATAATTAGAATATTTTACTTAACCTGTTTTGCATCTCAGTTATTTAATGCATAAGCAAGTCATTAAAACATTTTTTCAGCGGCATCAGTTTAATCTTGATCAACAATATGATCAACGAATTGGAGTGGCGTTAGTCAGATCATTTTAAAACGTCAAATAGCCTTCAAATTATAGGTTATAACGGCATCTGTCTCGGATGTAGACTGGTGAGGATTTATTTTAATGTGGATTACAAACTCTAGCATTAACCTATAGGCTATAAATGTGCTATATTTTTGGCCCGTGTTCAAATGTTTGTGTGGAATATTAATGCGCATGCATTAAAAAGGGAGGCGTCCGCGCGATCACTTGCATTTTTTTTCCTAATAATGAAACAACTTAAAATCAATACAAAACTGATTTTATTTATGTAAATTCATAATAACAACAAAACCTTGTGCTTTTGTAAAATAATGAAAACAAACAGGATGCGCTTCTGCCGTCTCTCTCTCTCTGTGTGAACTGGAGCGCGTCTCCAAACAGAACCAAAACTCAGAATGTGTCTCTCACATAGAGAAATATATCTATATAAATGTTGAAATGTCTACTTTTAAACGAACCAATTAAAAACAAAATTAAACACTCCCTGATTATGTATGAAGGCTGCATTTCTCTCTAAAGGCGGCTTCCAGTAGGCTATAGAGATAAGAGTCAGAACCGTGAATTTCATCTTGCAGACGAGAAGAAAACATTAGTTTATTAATAAATAATTAAAATGTCTCCTTTTTCTATACATTAATAATCATTAGGCTACTTTTGCCTGTGTTTTGTGGCAAACTTTATACGTGTGCTTGAGCGCAGAATATTGAAGCTCATTATGGATTAGTAGGCCTATTGATTTAATATAAATGCGCGATTAGTTGAATAGTCTAATGGCTTAGACGAACGACTAGAGTCAACTGGAAAAATCTTTAGTGGGGGCAGCCCTATTAAATACCCACTAGACATCTCTGTTAAAGTTTTAAAGCATTTTTTATAGCCGTTTTCATAGTCGGATAAACTCCGCTTTCAGAACGGTCACGTCCGTAACGGAGAGATGACACATGCGTAACATTGATTTTTCCTGTGAAACACAAAACCTGATATTTTATGCTTTGTAAATACCCAACCCTTCTCCATTCGGTAGATATTGTTGCTTCTGGTTTGTGCACTGTAAATCGCAGAAACTCTACAAAATAGCCTATGTTGTCTCCCAGAAACTCGTCCATGCCTTTTTTTTGTCACGTCCATAACGCATGTGTTTTTCCCTTATTTAAAATATAAAACAAACATGTTTATAGATTTATACTTTCCTGATGTCTGGACTCTATTTTAAGCGGTTTAGAAAAACATAAAGAGATGGTTCAATATATTGGTAATAAATATAATTTATACCTATTTCAGGTTTTGACTGCAAATGTCACATCCGTAACGGTGGAATTTTATTTCAGTGAAAAAATAAGTCCAAAAGTCTCAATTTCAACATTTTGAACAATAGGGCCCTACAAACTTTTTCCTTTCTTTTTTCCCCAAAAATTCTTTTTTTAATTTTTCTGAAAATCAAATGAAGTCTTAACATTCATTTTAAAAAAAAATAAAATTAAACACTTATATTTTTTTGGCAAACAAACTGAGGTTTACTATTGAAATTAATACATGGAATTGTGTGAATAATAGGCTATTCCTTTAAACATTTTTAATAGGCTAATCATTGTATTATTTTTTCTACAATTAAGTGATTAATCTGTTTGCAATATTTATTTTTATCATTTAATTGTTTTATTTAAATTTGATAGAAAATGGAATAAAGATGTACATTATACTGTACAAAAGTAATATAAGAGTGATATATTTCTGTTACATGTTAAACCGTACTTTTATTTTGAAAGGTTGCCATGAAGTTTTTGTGTGTATACAGTATAGGGTTGTTCGATTCCGAAATTTTGGAATCGATTCCTCACTGTTGTTTTCGATTCTTGTTTTTTTTTAGATTGAAGAAACCTATAATCTCACCATGACCAGGCCCGTAGCCAGCTATGAGGTGTCACGGAATGCCAGGAGAAAACGAGGTAAGTTCCAAGTGCAGTTTATTGAAAATAATAACAGAACAAAACAGAACAAAAACGTTGCAAAAGGTAATCCAAAACCTGACACCGACAACACCAACTAAGAAGACAATACAATCAAGACGCAAATGACAGACAGAGAAGGCATGATATATATAGCTGGGTTAATGATGAACAGGTGTTACCGATTAGACCAAGATTAGTGAGCAGGGGACTATGGGAAATGGAGTTTAACACAAACAACGTAAAACAGAAAAGCGCCCTCAAGTGACCTGTCCAGGTCACCACAACAAACACTGTGACATGAGGGACCTCGGTCAATTTTTAATGTTCAAAAATAAAATTTGTTCTCTGAATGACTAATTTGCTGTTAAACTCCTCATATGACTGTCTGCATGTATAATTCAGTTTAATTCAGAATGTTTAGCGAGACACTGGCAGAGTGAACAAGGCTTGAGAGAGTTGTGATTGAGGGCGCGGGCGCAGCCACCATGTTGCCCGATCCAGCTATTATAAGCGTTTTTTGCTTTTCTTTTCCACTTAATTTGACACTTTAGAAAGTTAATAAAGTAGGAAGTTGCGCTTTGGGGTCAGCGATATCTTTATCTTTATTTTTATTTATTTATAGGTTTTTGTTTATTTTAATAGCAATATCTGGCAACATTGCATCACCAGCACTTAAACTGGCAGTAATCAAAAAAGTCCATGGACAGGTTATTGCTGACAAGATACGATGTTTGGTTAGGGAAACGCAAAAAAATAAAAATGTAATGTGAAGTGTCTACAATAAATGTGCACAGTTCAGCTGAATGATGAAGTTTACTTTGACTGTATGCTTTGCACAAAATAAACAAACTGTACACTGAAACAAAATAGCCAGAACATTAAAAATAACTGATAGAGCTCGTGGTTTATCTGTCAATCAGATGCGCTCTCGGCCACTGATCTATGCTCGGGACGTTTTCTTTTATAATTATCATTGGCTGATAGAAATGTTTTAAAAAAATAGTATTTTAGATGGAAATAAGATTAAGACCCTCGATTACATCATGATCTATTCGGTCGTGCAGCGCTCAAAATTGTGGACAAGCCAGTTCCACCGTAAAATAACCTCTGAATCGTTTTTTTGAACTGGTTCATTAAAACTATCTATCTAACAGGAAATAATCAACTCTCGTAATTACGTTTTTTAGCGAGCATGAGGGAGGTGAATGGTGCTTCTCAAACGGAAGGCTGCATCCTAAAATTCAGATGATCTCAGTACCGACTCGTTTTCTTTCAGTTTATTTTCGTGAATTTAAATTTGTGCAGCCTTCGTAGGATGCAGCCTTCCATTTGAGAGGCACCCATAGATAAGCTTTGTTGAACTGAAAAAGGCTCTGAATGAGGAGTCGATTCCCTAATACAGTATGTACAGGATGCTAGTTTTCTCAAATTAAACGGTAAAATTCCCGCTAAGTGACTCTCACAGTAACAGCAGTTCAAGAGATTAAGTTTTTGTGTTCATGCTAGGGCTGTAGTTTTCTATGGTCTCGGACTTGTCTCGGACTCGTTGGTGTTTGCACTCGGACTTGTCTCGGACTTGGTCATTGGACGCACCAAATGTTCTCGTTGGTCTCGACCGAGTCCAGCGATATGCTTTTTTTTCTCCTTCAAAACAAAACCACATTTGCATGTCGCGCCTGAAAACGCGTGGAAAATGCTAGGCGCGCCGCTTTCTCCTTCTTTCCAAAGCACTCTGTAGCCTGCGCTCTATGCTTGCGCTCCCGTGGCGTCTGCCGTTGCTAAGCAACTATGACCTGCGCTCTCCATGAAGATGCGAAAGTTTCAGCAAAGGATAAATGGATTTCCAGCACTAAAAATCCCTTGCAGTAGCTCTGCTACTAAATTTATTTTAAAAAATGTCTATCCTTGTACAGCTATGATCAGCTTTTTCTTGGCTTAGCTTTCAAGATTGTTACGGGAAAGGATGAAGCTGATTGGTTGATTCTTGTCACATGACATACAGTATGGTTTTACAAACCACAGAGAATTCTTCGACAGGGCACGGAAGAAGAAGAAACACAAGGCCAACTGCAAATTTTGCAACAAAACTATTGCAGAAACCTGTGGGACAACATCTAATTTCGTAAGGCACCTGCAAAGACACCACAAGAGAGGTAAATTGAGCCGGAAGGCATCCTGAACCTTAAGAATTAGCCTTGTGTATTTGACTCTTTGGAACACTTTACATAAGGGTTATTTCGTTACCTAAAAAAAATTTTTTTTTTTTTTTTTAAACAAGTTTTTTTTTTGAAACCCAATAATAATAATGGATATTCCTTCTACAGCATTTATTAATATTCGTTCACTTTAATTTCAGCATTCACTAATGCATTAGTCAAATGACAGTTGTGTTTGTACATTAATGCACTGTGAATAACATGAACAACAATGAATTACAACTGTATTATTAATATGTGAACAAGACAGAAAAAAATAGTGTAATACTATATTTTTAATGTTTTTTCATGTTGTTTACATTCACTAATGTTAACAAATGCACCTCATTGTAAATTGTTTGTCGACTCTTTTTATAGGTAGAAATAGGGCTGAAGATGATCGTATTTCATTGTCCATTGCAGTATTAACATGTTAGTTACAGTGCACCGAAACGTGCTATGAATAGCAGAGTTGGTGGATTTAGGCGCCAGAGTGCAGAATTCAGCACTCAACAAAACTCATCTGTGACTCATGACTCATCTGAATGCCTTTGATTGGCCATTGCATTAATAAACTCAATGGAATCGTATGTTATTGGTTGTAATGCTCACCGCTGTAAAAACAAAAAAAATTTAGTTTTATTTGTTGGCCCTAATATGCAGAGTTAATTATTCATTTATTTATCACAAGTAATCATCATTGCAAAAAAAAAAAACTCCACTGTTATCAGAATTTCCTCATATCGTGCAGGACTATTAGAAAGGCAAAATCAATGCAAATCAGTGGATATGTCTGCTATAATAGGATAGGTGTGTTAAGGCCAGTTGGAGCTAAACTCTGCAGGGCATTGGCCCTCCAGTATCTAGTTTGGAGACCCCTGTCCTACAGAGTTGTTATTTTGCACATGCTTTTTGATCATTACAAATAATAATGTAAAATGATTTTCTTAGAATAGGAGATATGTTGTCTCTCGCATCACATACATTATCAATAGTTAAGTATGTGGTCTTGAAGAGGATCTTTTTTTTCTCTCATTTGGACTCGGTCTTGACTTTGACTCGAAACTTTTGGACTTGGACTTGACTTGGACTCGAACCTCTTTGGACTCGGTCTTGACTTGGTCTCGACTAGTCCTGGTCTTGGACTTGTCTTGAACTCGACAAAGCTGGACTTGACTACAGCTCTAGTTCATGCTGTCATATAGTGAGACGCAGAGGCCGAAAATCGTAGTAAACAAAACCACGTCTCCGCCATTCATACATACAGAGGCGAGTGGAACATGCAGGATTCATATTTAAACTGTCTTTTTGCATTTTAATATTCACAGACACTAGTTCATATCGCGATTCGAATTAAGTGGCAGACCTACTTTTGATTTATTCGTCCAAATAAATCAAATTGATTTATTTATTTGTTGACGAATTCCGTGGCATTCCGCGCTATAGGACTCTGCGATCCCGTCCGCGTTTTCGCAGAAAGCATATGGCCCTAGAAATGTAACCACACTTCAGAACATTTCTGGCTTGCCCTGTGGGTTGTTTGAACGAGTTAGAGGGGTGACCTCACGTCACAGGGTCTCTCTTTCTCTCTCTGTACCGTATGTGCCCAGATGCGGTCTCAGGTACTGAAATTCGGCACCGATTGATTTAACGTGAATCGGTACCCTTAAAAGTACCGAGTTCGGTACCCAACCCTAGTGTTAAGTGACAGAAGTTTTCTGAAGTACTCCTGAGCCCATGTTGCTATATTTAACACCGCACGGCATGACGTTTCTTATGCAATGCCATCTGAGGTCTAAGTAAGCACATTCAACTGAGGTTTCCTGCCTTGCCCTACATGTACTGTGGATATTTCTCTGGATTCTCTGAATCTTTTCACAATATTACGTGTGGTAGTTGGTGAAAGACCTAAATTCTTCACGATTTTGCATTGCGAAATGTGATTTTTTTTATTTGTTTGACACTTCTCTCATGAAATTTGGCACAAAGTAATGAGCCATGATGCAGCTTTGCTTGCAAAGAATGAGATGCTCCTTTTATACCCAAACATGATACCTTGACCCATTACCAATTCACCTGGTTACTGTGAACCGTTTCAAAACAGTTTAAAGTGGATATTCTATATCTTTTGATTTTTATTTTGCGTCTGTCCCAACTTTTTTGAAATGTGTTGATGCCATGAAATCTACATTTGTTCATATTTACAATCATTTACGTTGGTCAGTGAAAACTTTGGAAATGCTTTCTTTGTACTTTTGTCAATTAAATCAAAGTTAAAGAGAATGAGCAAATCAGATTCTTGATTTTATTGCATTTTTACAAAACGTCCCAACTTCTCTGGAATTGGGGTTGTAATTAAACTTCAGGAATTGTGAATTAGTTTCTGGTCTTTGGTGCAAATGAAAGTAACAACAGGTGCACTGGAGTGGCAACAACAAGCAGAGCATGTGAGCGAAGCGCTCCACTACGTTTTCCGCTCTATGGACATGCGCACCACTCAGTCGCTCTAACCGCCCAAGCAAACGCTCCGTTAATATTCCGCTCACGCTCACCGTGAACCACTTCCCTCTCAGATCCCGCTCCGACATAAAATTTCTCTAGTAGGCCTAGTTGTTTACTGTTTGTAACGAAATTCTTGGATTATTGTCTAAAATTAAGCATGCTGATAAATAGCAATCATCATGTTTCAGAGCGAAATTCTTACATTCTTCTTAATTTTATTAATTGTAATGTATTAATTAAGTTTTATTAAATATATGAATCTAACCTTAGCAGACCTACCTAAAATGCAAAAACTGAAAGTGTATTTGATTTTCGTTAACTTTTATTTCTGTGAAAATAGCTGCAGTTGTTGTGCAGTAGAACATTCAAAACAGGTTCATTAAAACACAAACGCACACACACAGGAGATGAAATGTGCGTAGACTTTTACAAAATACACCTGGATTATAAAGTTTGTGAAAAGCACACATAAGATAAAATGCACTTAAAGAATGCTTGGTTTATGGACTGACGTCAATGAAAGAAACACACTTAGTGTCAAGTTAAAATAGACGATAACTGTGGGGAACTGTGGTCTATTAAAACATCTCTTGATGTTTATTGGATTTTAGAATTTACTTTAAGAAAAATTAGCTTGGACAAAGTGTCAGGCTTTAGCATTCGGTGTGCCCGAAAACACTCGCTCAGCGTTGGAAGAAGCACTGGGGATGCTGGAGGTTTTGCGGGAGGGATCCAGCACTGGTTTTCCAAAATCCAAGTGGTGTAGGCTAATATCTTCTGTACTCTGTAGTTCTGTATTTAGGCCTATATACAGCTGTGTGTTAGCTTAGGTCTACAGTTTAACTGATTATTTAATAACTACGGAGCTCCGAATATAATTCGAATTAACAATTTGTTTCTACGACGTCAGCAGGTTTTATTATTTTTTAATTTATTATTATTATTATTTTAAGTAATAAGATTTTAATAAGTAATTACGAAATTCTAATTTAGTTTCACGATTTAGTCCTACTAAACTATGAACGAACGAATTAACGACGAATGAATTCGTTGCAGCTAAGCCTAAACAAGAGAACAAATACTTAATTCGTGGCCATAATGTAGTCCTAGCATAAAAGAGAACTAGCCTATTCTAAATTCGTTGGCCGTGATTGTCTGCATGTCATGATCGGGGCTCCGTACAACCTCCGTATAACCTTAGCCTACCTGTTTATTCATTTATTATGGTATGTAACTAGCTCACCTTTTGCGGCACCATGTTTGCGTAGCACATCCTCGTGCTTTCTGGCAATGTGCCGCTTCAGATTCCAATATGAATCTTTACTAACTCTCCCCGCACTCCCTCTCAGTTTCTTCTCCCTGCTCATTCTTAACTTAGATTTTTTACTTTACATTTATGTATAAGGCTTGCAACTTCGTTGAAACAATATCTGAACTCCATAACTGCTCTACTATTCTCGATCTCTACAGATTCTCGATCTCGAACAAGCAAATCACAAAACGGCATTCTGGGTTGAGCGAGTGGCGCTGAGCGTTTTGAGCGAGCAGAGCGGAATCTTCAGAAAGGCGCTCTGAAGGAAATATTACCACTCCGCTCCCACTCCGCTCTGCTCACATGCCCTGACAACAAGACAACACCCAAGGAAATGGTTTTGTACAGCACGGCCTCTCATACCTTTTTGCTTTTAAAAAACAGTCACCACAGAATACAAATATTAAAGCAAAAAATACTGATATGTAACTTTTTTTAAGTTTCCACTAAAAATTGTTCCTAACAGGGAAATGGAGCTACACAATGAAAAGGTGAAGAAAAATAGGGAAATATTGAAAAGACTAATAGACTGTTTTATATTTTTGGGTATACAGAAACTTTAATTTAAAGCACATGATGAAAGCGCTGGATCCACAAATAGAGGCAACTATTTGGAGCTTCTCTTCTTGCTGAAAACAATACAGACTTGCATCACCACCTGTCCACTAACAAAGTGTATTATGGGATGTCAGGCAAAATACAAAATAACCTGATTAATGCTACTGCTGAAGTGATGAGAGAACAGATAAGAAGGGAGATCAATAAAGCAACTTTCGTTGCTGTTATGATATATGAGACGACAGACGTGAGTAATGCAGTGCAGCTTGCATTGGTCCTGCGGTATGTGATGTCAAGTGTCCAAAATAAACAGGGAATCTGGTGTCCTCATCGTGCTGTGGGGTTCGTGAAGGGCAGTGGTCAGGAAGGAAGGAAGGGTCCAGGTAAGGGGCGGAGTCTGGCAGCCACACGCGCTCCCCTCTCCGGTCCGGGGCGCGAGAGGCTTCTTCCGGCGGCTACCTCTTTCTCATTGCCCACGGTGCGCGAAGGGACTAGACGGCCAGGCATCCTGGCCCGACGGCCGTGTAACGGGTGCAGTTCTCATCCGGACCACGGGTCCGGCAGCTCATGACTCTGGCGGCGCGGGAGTGCCGCTACGCACCCCTCCTGGACCCACGAGGACACCAGCGTACATGCACGGGGAAGAGACCGGTCTCCCGAGGAGAGGCACGCTCGGCATTTAAACAGCGGCGGTGATGAGGTTCCATTCGATTCAGGTGTGCCCCATCACACCCCGCCAGCCCTGGCTATTTCAGCGCCCCTCCTCTCTCATGCACCCACTCCTGTTGGGAGCCTGGTGAAGGGCGGCGATTAATGGACGGGGTGATGCTGATAAGTAGGGGGAGGCAGCCGACACGTCACATGCAGTAAACATGAGGTACTTCTCTCAGTTCTGTGCCACAGGCTGTGTGTTCCTCACTGATCACATACTGATGGGATGCATATACTGCCTCAGTACTGGACAAAATGCACACGCACGCACACAACACCCATGTCTCTGCTTAGAGATAAAGAACAAAACAATACTCTCATTTGCACATGATAAATACAAACAACTGCTAAATATAGTCCTTTCTTACTGAAATGCTGTAGCGGTGCTGTGTAGTAGTCACAGTATTAGATATTACCACCATGGTCCTGAAAGGATCACCATTTTTATACATCATGGTACTTACATAGTACACCATGGAACATGCCCAAATAACATCCATGGTAGAAACATGGAACATTAGTGTGCATTTTAAACAGGCCTGGCTTCAGAATCAAATCACTGAGGGTGCTTCTTAAATTAGTGAGGGTGCTTTAACCTTAATATATTAATATATATAGTATATATATATAATATATATAGCTATACAGCTTTAAGTGAGGGTGCTATTGATTTAGTTTGAAGGTGCTTAGCACCCTTTAGCACCCCTGTAGAACCGGGCCTGGTTTTAAATATTGGTTTATGTGACAGCATTACTGATTACTGCAGCAGCAGCAGTTTTATATGTGTGCGAGGGAGTCCCCTCTGGGGACAATGAGGATGGCAGCTCTAGTTTGGCTGGGAACAGGCAGAAAGGGTTTTCTCCTCTTTTTGAAATAAAGAAAAATGGGTGAAAAAAAACACTCTTGGGAGAGCCATCACCATGGAAACAGAACAACTAGCATAACTTTTATTGTGTCACGAAATCTTACCTCACTGTTTTCTCACCTAATGTGGGTCCTTAAAATCTGCATACACGAGATGTCATGTGCACTTTGGACTCTGCCCCACTTTCTCCTTCTTGCACTCATTCTCAGTCTCTTAAGTGTTAACAAGACTTTCCTGTGTCTCATTAACAGAGTGTTTGGACCAGATTTGAAGGGTGATTGCATCACAAAGGTGCGACAAAAGGCTGTCCTAATTCAAAGGCTCCTTAAAATGCGGCCTGGAAATGCACCCTTCGTTTCTCAGGCAATGAAGACTTTAACAAACGGCCCCTTTCGCGGTCTACCCTACCCTACATGTAGAATCCATTGCGTGCCAGTGACGACAGGATTTTTTGAGAGAATTACACTTTTAAATGTAAGTACTGGGTTTCAACTTACTTGAATATCTAATTCTACAAATGTAAAAATAAAAAACTTTAAAGCAGTTAAAATGTTGACTTGTATTGTACTAAGATGCAATTTTATACTCTTCATTTTTTAGACTGGCTGTGAACACCATTTTGTTTTCGGCCAGTTTAATATCACTTTCAAAAATGTCCAGCACAAATGTTACTGTCGTCAAACACAGCTGTCACAGTTGCTAGCCGACAAGATCAATCCTCTGTAGGCTAGACAGTCCCATTTAAACAACAAGATGCGGCCTTTGAATTCAGTCTCTGAATTGGGACGCAGCTATAGTCATGAGTTGCCTGTTCTTGTTGTCAGCCTGTGTCCTGCTGTTTGGTATTACTTAATGATTTGTTTGATGCAGGAGTTATCTGTATACATCCCTGCTGGAGGGCTCTGATCTGTATAAGTTCCTGTTTTAGCTATCTCTTGCTTGCAATCGTTCTCTGAATGCTGTTAAGCTTAGATCCTTAGCTGTAGTTCCTTGTTTACTAAAGACTCTGTGGGAAGAGAAAGACTGTTACCTGTTGATACTTACCAGTAATGCCAAGATCCTTAGTTGTAGTCCCTGCCGCTGTGGATATACCTTCTGTTCCCTATAAGAAGAAAGTGACTGTTACCAGTTTTGATGAGCCCTAGAGACAGATCCCCAGTGAAGACCTTGTCACCTAGATGGCCAATCGGCCCAAGACCACGAGTCCTCTGCTCAATCCGACTTGCATTGCAGCCTGGAATTAAACACACCATGCTGTCTTTTTCTGGCCAGAGGAAAACTGACCCCCAACTGATTTCTCCCGAGGTTTTTTTCTCCATTTCTGTCAGCGATGGAGTTGGTTCTTTGCAGAGGTGTAAAGAGTATGTGAAAACCATACTTGAGTAAAAGTACAGATACCTTACAGTGAAAATTACTCCACTACAAGTTACAAATCACCAATTCCAAATCAACTTGAGAAAGTCTCAGAGTATCTGAATTTAACAGTACTTAAGTATTTTACTTATACTAAATATAGGCTCAAAGATGCACTAGTCAAAGAGACCTGATTACTTGACTAACGTTTCGAGACAGTGTCGAGATCCCATGAAACGGTTCTCCGAAGTGTGATTCGAAACACACAATGTCATGTGATTAAGACGAATCAAAGCATCGGGGCGTTTCCCCGAGTGTTTCGAGACCCGAATCTGCTTTTGATCGACAGGGTTGGGAACAAACCACACATCTGTCTTAACCTAACTCCTGCAAAGTATAAAAGTGGAGTTAATGCAGCAGAACAATTAATATATTTAAGTAAAAATCTTTATATGTAAAAAATGCCAGGCATTGTGGCTTGATGTCTTTTATTAATGCTAATTTTTTCATGACCAAAACAACATTCACAAAGAGTTCATTCAGTTGTCAGACCGATGTTACAACACATCACAAGAACAGAACAATAAAAACACAACTTTCAAATATTTATTATAATTATATACATGCTTCACCCGGGATTTGAACCTAAAGTGACAGGTTCTAACAACATGCCACCGTAGAGATGGGTGTCGAATTGTTTTGAAGCCTTGGCACATTTGATTCGACTGTTTCATGAAGCCTCGCTCTGCCCACCACTAGACATGATAGGGAGAAACTGTAACCTTGGTGGAGAACCAGCAGAGTAAGGACAGAATAACTAGAACAAACAATAAGCCAAAAACCACAGGAAACAAACAACAGAACAATCATTACATTCAACAACTCACAAGAAACTAAAGAAACACTAGGGCTATATATACACAGGGGGCTAACAAGCTTAAGATAAGACACACCTGGGGAGACTAATCAAGGGGAACCAATGATGAACCAAGCGGACAAACACCACAGGAGTAAGGAAGTGACAAAAGTCCAAGACAAGGCACAGAAAACATATCAAAATCAAGAGAGAGAGTTGATGTGAGAACAATTGGGTTTATTTTCTAAAACTGAGCACCTCAATTGCAAAAACAACAACAGTATCCTTCAAAAAGGATAGATAAAATAATGTTAAGTAAAATTAAAAAGCCAAAGCCTTCTTGCAGTGGATGTGCTGGTTTCGGCCTCATTGCCGGCTGCAGTCATGTCCTCATCTTACGTATAAAATACCTGTGATTCACAACTACTTAAGGAACTCGCATTCACATAAAAGTAGCCTTGTTGACAAGTTTGGGTAAGTAAGGACAAAACTCATAAGATCTAGGACTATCGGTGCCCTGTAGTAGGCAATTTCACATCTTTTGTAGCAGAAATAAACTGCTGCAGAACAAGCTAGGTCCATGCAAAATGTAACTGCAACACTCATTTCAAATGTAGTGAAGTAAAGAGTACAGATACTCATTCAAAAATGTAGTGAAGTAGAGAGTAAATGTTGCTAATTAAAGGAAACTGGTAAAGCTAACCATTGGGTTTTGCCAGTGGGGGGGGGGGGGGGGGTGGGGGGGGTGGGGGGGGGGGGGGGGGGGGGGGGGGGGGGGGGGGGGGGACTATTCACACATATGTCAGTCAAGACAAAAGATGCAGTTTAAAGTTCTCGATGCTTTTATTTTCTCCACAACCATTCCATGAATGTCCAATCAATGTTGAGCATGTAAGTGCAAACAATTACTCTGGTGTTTCCATGTGTGTGGTCTTTAACAAGGATACAACAACAAATTAGAACATACACAAATCAATAAAACGTATGTAAATCCATACAATTTAAAAAACAAACAAACAAAAAAAAAGTAGGAAAAACATACTTCAAAGATCAATCAACATAATGAGCATATGTGACCACAATCAGTGATTACATTTAAAGTACCCTTAAACAATGAATATCAACTAAACAAATTCAGAAGGGTCACAGCTATCAAGAGCTGAAGTACATAAATAAACTTACTTGGTTCATCTAACATGCGCGCACACACCAAACTTGAGAAAAGCATCGATTCCATTTTGCTTTCACCTACTCTGTGAGGGCTATTTCTACCAAATGCTAATCACTGCCACCTGCTGGAAATGGGCGGAGCTTAGTGTCTTTAGGTTGCTGTGTTGACAGCACATTCAAACACTGGCTGATCGCCAGAACATTTCAAAATAAGTTAATTTGGGCCTTTTTAACAGCCGCCCCCAGATTTCTAAAGAATGAGGAAATCTGTACATTATAAAAAGGTAAGTCAATTTCAGTCTGGTATCGCAGGTAGCGGTACAACCTTTGCCACAGGTCGCACATAAGACTAGTCCTTAACTTTCGCTTCAACAGTCCTGATTCTATTGTCCAACCCAGGGAATACTTGAGAGATCTGACCAATGGGCCATAGGAAAATGAGTCCACAATCATAACAGTAGTTCCCACCTTGATATTGGGTGACTCTCGATGCCACTTGCTGCGAGTCTGAAGACCAGGCAAATGGAATTTGATAAACCGCTTTCAAAAGTGATCTGCTATAATTTGGCAACGACGTCGACTCAATATTTCACTTTGGGGGTACATCACTTGAGGAAGGGACGAATCAGGCCACCCCATAAGGAGCGAATTAGGAGTAATAGGATCTGGGTCAGAGGCATTGAAAGGATTCTAAACCCCTGGAGTATACGTTCTCCAATCTCGATTAGCACAATTTGAAGAGTTTCCTCTGGTATCAGTTGAGTTCCCAGAGTGACCTGTAGAGCTCGTTTCAGGGAACGAATTTCCCTTTCCCAACACCCACCGAAATGTGGGGCATGAGGTGGGTTGAAACGAAAGATAATCTGCTGACTGGCAAGTTGTTCCTGCAGCTTTGGAACTAGTTCAGCATATGTCTCATGCAGCTCCTTTTCTCCTCCTTTAAAATTAGTACCTTGATCACATAAAACCTCAAAAGGTTTCCCGCGTCTGGCTATAAAATATCTGAGGGCCATAAGGAAGGAGTCTGTATCGAGTCTCGGGAGAAGATCAATAAACACAGCACGTGTAGTCATGCACTTGAACAGAATACCCCAGCGCTTCTCACTTCTACGTCCAATCTTTACTAAATATGGCCCAAAACATTCAATGCCAGTAGAATAGAAGGCAGGTTTAAATAGACGTAGTCTGGCGGGAGGCAGGTCTGCCATCCTGGGTATCTGTGGGTTTTTGCGAAACTTCTGACATACTGGACAATCTTTGCATGGATAACGTCGGATTGCTTCCCTACCCCGAAGGATCCAGTATTTCCTACACATCTCTGCCAGTATTCTCTCAGGACCTGGGTGGAATAGCTTTGTATCATAGTCCTTAATGAGAAGGGTAGTGACTGGATGCTGGGGATCAAGGACAATAGGATGCATCGACTCAGGCTCAATCTCTTCACAGCGGCGAAGACAACCTCCTATCCTTAAGAGTTTACTTGCAGATTCAAGTTCGGGGGCGAGGCAAAGCAGTCGACTGTTGGTATTCAGTTGTTTCCCCGCTGTAAGCTGTGCCATCTCAGAAGGAAAGCTTTCCCATTGAGCTTGCTGAAGGATAGCTATTTCAGCCTGTTGAAAGTCCTCAGCTGATATGCTGATTACATGTTCCCTGAGAGATTCTACAGTGGCAGTCAATAACTCTGGGAAGGTCAGAAATTGGCTTGGATCAGGTATAGACAAACGAAGTACAGTATTAGTCAGACCACAGAATGTAGAGTTTCTTTGTTCATCAACAGCTATGGAGCAGGATGGCGGTGTAACCGGTCACTGATCAGATGGAAGTTGAAGGTATGTTGGTCCCGTATTCCAACGACTTTGTGGCCCTAGTTCTGCCAGCTTTTTACCTTGAGTGATGTCATCAGCAGGGTTACTTTCTGAATGCACATAGCGCCATTCACAGCAGCTGGTAAGGTCCTGAATCTCTGTTATTCGTGTACCAACGAAAACTTTGAATCGGCAGGATTCGGATTTAATCCAGGTCAAAACTGTGGTGGAATCAGACCAAAAAAAAAAAAAACTTGAAGAATGGGCAAAGTCAATTCCTTCTGCAGGATCTTAGCCAAATGGGCACCTGTCAGGGCTGCACATAGCTCTAAACTAGGTATCGACAGACGTTTCTTAGGAGCCACTCTTGATCTGGCCACCATGAATGTGATCTCCACTTCTCCCTTTTGATCTTCTGTTCGAAGAAAGGCGACAGATCCATAGGCACCCTTGGATGCATCACAAAATATATGGATATCATGCTGGCTTGAAACATCATCCTTCGGTGCACTGCAATAGCATCTGGGTAAGATTACCTTTTGTAAGTCACTGAGCTCTCCTGCCCATCTGTTCCACTCATACTCATTCACTAAATCCTCAGGTAGCTTAGGATCATCCCAATCCCTCTTCTTATCCCATAATAACTGCACTATTACCTTTGCACGAGTGGTATATGGGATGATGTAGCCAAGAGGATCATATTGGCTAGCAAGCACTTTATAGATGTTGCGCATGGTAACCTCCCGGCACTCTACAGCACGGAGCTTATAGGACAAGGTATCAGTTTCACAGGTCCACTGAAGTCCAAGCACCGATTCATGGTTGAGGGCATTACCCTTTGCAATCCATTGCTCAGCACTGTCAGATCTGGTTGCCGATGGTAGATGACTAATGGCTGAGGGTGTATTGCTGGCCCATTGCCGGAGTTCAAATCCTCCTCCTGCTAAAACACTCTGCAGCTGGTCTACCATGAGCCTTGCTTCATCTACAGAAGGCAGACTTTGCACATAATTGTCAACATAGAATTCCTCCAGTACCGCATCATGTACCTTTTCACCAGGCTGACTATTCTCCAGGATGTGCTTCTGCAAGGCTAAGACAGCACAACATGGGCTACTAGTGGTCCCAAAGGGGAGAACTCGCCATTCATAGATTCTGGGCTGCACTTCTTAGTAGATCTCTCCATAAGAAACGGAGAAGGGGCCGATCTTCAGGAAGGAGTCTAATCTGGTGGAACATTCCCTTAATGTCACTACTGATAGCCATAGAATGTTCCCGGAATCTTAGTAGCACAGCCAGTAATGAAGAAGTCAGTGTTGGTCCTGGAAGTAACAATTCATTTAGATTGTTCCCTTGAAACTGGAATGAACAGTTGAAAACTACTCGATGTTTTCCATTGTGTTCAACCAGATGTGGAATATACCATCTCACTTGTGTATCTTCTGCTCCTGACTGCAGTTCAGCAATATAGCCTGCCTGCTCCAGTCTTTTAATCTCAGCCTGGTAGATAGCTGCTTGATCGGGGGGGGACTTACTGAGATGACGATCTAGACTTTAACCGAGGCATTACTGCTGCTTTAGGTGCACAAAAAGGGGGCATATTTTGCACTGAGCATTGGGGTAGCATATCGCTGAATCCCATCAACATCAACTCTAGAAGTTCTTTGTTCCAGTAGTTTTAGGGACTGCTGGTCTTGTACTGATAGAGTACTCATTTTCTCATCTCTCCAAGGAAGGACATCTATTTGCCAGAGTCTTTCAACTTGTTCATGCAACATAGCAGAGGATGACCAACTTGTTGTGAACAGACATTGTTGCTCTGTAAGATGTTGCAAAGCTTGAACTGGTCCTTGCATAGTCCATCCAAGGAGAGTTCTAATCGCAGCAGGACCCCCTGGTGGACCCAAGCGAACTGGCTCAACTGGGATAATTAAATGGAGGGCAGTCAGATCCTATGAGCAAAACTGGATGAGCAGATTTAATTTCTCGGAGGGGGAAGTCCTTTAAGATGATGGTACCTTTTCCGTAAAGCCTTGACAGGATGACAGTGCACTCCAAGCCCCAACTCTGATGCAGTGAAGGCTCCATTGATCTGATATAGCTTGTTTAGCTGGCAGGCTGGTGAAAGGTTAAAGGAAACAGCCGCCCCATGCAGGATCTTTAACTCTTGTCTGACTGTGCGCAGGGGCAAGCCCTCTGGCTTATCTTTCAGTTGGGTTGCTGCAGTATTTAACAAGATGGTTCTTTCGGAGCCATCATCAAGAATGGCATAAGCATTCATGGATCTCCATTTCTTAGAATGACTTTACATATCTTTAACAGTACCTTACGACTTCCTGGGGGCTTGTCAATGAACACCTCGTTGGCGGCCTCCCCCATGACAGGGCTAGCACATGGATCTTCCCTTTCCATTGCTTTCTCCTTGTTCTTCATTAGGTTAATGCATGGAACAAGTAAGTGACGACCATTGCATGTTTTGCAGCGCATTTTTAGGTTACGCTCTGATGATCTATGGCCCCATCCACCGCATCGGTTGTACCCCTTGATCCAATTCTGCCTCTGAGATTTGGAAAGTTGAGAAATTTACAGTTATTCAAAGTGTGTTTGTCGTTATCACAACAAGGGCAGTAAACTTTCCCTTTGTGATCTTAGTTGTGACAGCTGAGGAATGTGGTGCTGATGAAGGAAATTTCTCAGTGCCAAGCAGAACTTGTGTCCCTTTGTGGAATGATTTCACCTTCCTTGACATATCCCTGGACAAACTGGTTGAGTACCCTCTGCTCGAACGGCTTGCATACCTTGTGGAATCTTCTTGAACTTGGATTTCATATTCTAACCAGTCTGCTAAGTTAAGGAGGGTAGGAATCTTCACGTCTAATGGATAAATAAATCTTCTGAAACTGCTGCACAGATCATGTGGCAATTTATGCAGAAGTCTGGACACATGCAAGCCACATCTTAATTCCACCATGCCAGGCTTACCTTACCTCAGCATTCCCACCAAAGATCTCACCCTCAGAGCATACATTCGAAAGTTAATATCTCCAGTGATGATGCTGGGCCCATCCATCAATTCCACTATGTGCTGCAACGCTAACTGATGTGGCTGGCCATACTGTTGATTGAGGGCATCCATAGTGTTGGTAAAAGGATGTGAACTGCTGTAAGATTCAGCAATTAACTGAGCCTCTTCAACCTTGAGATGTTCTAGCAGGATATGAAATTTAAAGCGTTCTGTAGCATCAGCTGGAAGAATGTTTTCTAAAGCAATCTTAAGCCGTGCAAACTCTCTGGGGTTTGGGTGAATCAGGTCAGGAATTGTAGGAGTAGGGCCACAATATACTCTTTCCTGGTCAGTAGGTGGACTTGGGAAGTGGTGGTGCCATTTCTTGCTCCTAGAAGACAAGCTGTGCCGTGGTCTGGAAGAAAAGTGTGTATAACTTCCTACAATATTGGCTTGACTTCCTCCACCTTTTCTCTGACAAATTTGTCTACCAATTGTTGGACTGGTATTAACTTTCTTTTGCCTGGATGTGCCCAGGGACAGGTTTCTCATGCCATCAACAGAAGAGGACAAACTTTCTTGACTGCTTGAATACTCCTAGCTCTCCACACTTTCTGCTGAACTACGATCTTGTGATGCAGCGTGAGAGGCTTGGGCATAGTTTGGCTTTGCTACAGGTTCAGTTGTTCTTGGCTTTCTTGGGGCTGGCACTGGTTTAGGGAAATCTAGGGCTTTGGACTGACTAGGTACAGGAAGGGTAGACAATGTCTGAGGAGGTTGTGACTGTTGATTTTGCCAACTTAATTGTTTCACCTCTGCTTGAAGTTGAGACATCTGTGACATGAACTTGGCGTTGGCCTGCTTAAGATCATCCCTTTCCTCCTTCAGCTGCTGAACTGTAGTAATCATGTCCTTTTGCGGTTTCTTTAAATCAGCATTTTCCTCTCGGAAGGTTTCCACCTGCTGATCCCATCGATCTGCTACATACCACTGTTGAGGACTGTGATAATCACTATGATGTGCTGCTACATGTGGGGTGTCCATCCTGACATCCTCTTCAGATGACACAGCACAGGGGAATTTATGGGAATAGCTGGGTGGTGATAAGGATCTATGTAGATTGTAACCGGTCAAATCATAATCCTGCAAGTGTGCAGGCAGAGATGATTGTCTCCTGGGCCGCTCAACAGGAACATCGGATGGCTGCATCTCCATAACTGTGGAAAACTATTTCCGGCTTGAAGGACTATAAAGATGCAGTTCAAAGTTCTTGATGCTTTTATTTTCTCCACAACCATTCCATGAAAGTCCAATTAATGTTGAGCACGTAAGTGCAAACAATTACGTTGGTGTTTCCATGTGTGTGGTCTTTAACAAGGATAAAACAAATTAGAATAAACACAAATTAATAAAGTAGGTAAATCCATACAATTAAAAGGTAGGAAAAACACACTTCAAAGAACAATCAACATAATGAGCATATGTGACCACAATCAGTCATTACATTTAAAGTACCCTTAAACAATGAATATCAACTAAACAAATTCAGAAGGGTCACAACTATCAAGAGCTGAAGTACATAAAAAAACTACTTGGTTCATCTAACATAGGCGCACACAACACCAAACTTGAGAAAATCATCGAGTCCATTTTGCTTTCACCTACTCTGTGCGGGCTATTTCTACCAAATGCTAATCACTGCCACCTGCTGGAAATGGGCGGAGCTTAGTGTCTTTAGGTTGCTGCGTTGACAGCACATTCAAACACTGGCTGATTGCCAGAACATTTCAAAATAAAAGTTCATTTGCAGAGGGCCTTTTTAACACTAATATCTTTGATATTCAGTAAAACTACGACATATCCAAAAAGATACTCAAGTACAGTAATTAGTTACATTTACTCAAATACTTTACACCTCTGGTTCCTTGCCACTGTCGCCTTTGGCTTGCTTAGTTGGGGACAAAATTTCTGGATACTGTCGACTTGATTGCACAGACACTATTTGAAAAGAACAGAACTGAGCTTGATGATAACATCACTGAACCAACAATGAACTTACTTTAGCTGAAAAATATATAATATTAGTTTACTATTGTCCTCTAGCATTATCAGCATACATTTTTCCTGTTTAACACTGTAAAGCTGCTTTGACACAATTTGTATTGTATAAAGTGCTATATAAATAAAGGTGACTTGACTAACTGTTTTATACATTAGTTGGTATCTACATCTTTTGATAAAGCTGACCTACTTGTTTACCTACTTGCTTAAGTTTTTGCGAATAAATGCCCACAAATTGGTCTTAACCTATTTCTGAGTTAGTGTGTCATTATAGAAGGCCAGACCGTCAATATGGCTTCAGTGGGAGATGTTATGTGCTCCATATATCAAAATGGCCATAAAGACGCTGTGCAGTGCCAGTTGTGAAAAAATACAGTCTTTGCATTGCCTTTCTTCTGATCCCAACATTAGGAAAGAGTGAACTTTATATTTCATGAAGTTCCAGATCACGTCAGTAAGAACTTGGTCCTTTGTTCACTTCATTTTACCACGGATACGTTTACAGACAAGGCACAATTCCACACAGAATTTTTGGAAAGATTAAAACTAAAAGACAATGCTGTGTCAACTAAATTGGATCCGACAGTAATGTCGCACCACACAAGTGTGAGTAACTGTTTTTATTACTATGTGGACACTATTGCTTTGTCTGTTATTACAGATCGTTTGATATGTACTGAGTATTTATGCATTTTTAACCTAAATCACAGTAGCGTCCATCTGTGAAGGATGTAGGCTGTCAAACATTCATAACTGTTAGCCAATCATAGCAGTGGGCGTTTACTTCCGAGTCTACAATCCGCCACGCCTATTCAAACAGAGCAATCTGATGAGGGCAGACAAAACAGGACAGAAAATAGCCTATTACTTCTAAATTATGATATATTTTTATGTAAAAATTCTGATAACATTACTACCTCCTGCCTGGCTCTGATTTCTCACGTGTATTCACCCTTTGAATTGTTCTTCTGGATCTGATGCTTGCTTGGCTTTCACCTCTCCTAGTGTCCTTGCTGGTAAAGGCAGTCCCAGACTCAGTGTCTGTCAGCTCTTGTTTGTTTTCTGCCTTGGTTTTTAAAATTTTTTATAAATAAAGTTTGTTAATCTAACTATGCGTTTGGGTTCTTGGCACCAAACCTCACAGATTCCATTTTGGTTAGGATGCTGTTCTTGAATAGATGGCTGTCGGCAGTAGACTGCCAAGGACCTCACTAGGTTTTGGAACTGAACCACTGTTTGTGTCATAATGAGCAGGCATGTGCACACATAGACATCAAAGGGGGCTTGAGCACCTGCCCTTTTTCTTCCTCAAGAGAAATTGCCCTTTTTTCTGCGTAGTATTTTTTTTATTGAATATATGTATATATGTGTGTGATTCTGTTTGCGCACAGCTTTCCCTGTCAAACAAATAAAAAATCTAAATAGCAAGTCGGGTCGGGAAATGTTGAGACTTTCTCCCCTCCCTCTCTGCGCAGCACAGCAGTGTAGCACACATTGATCTGCACACATTACTGTTAGTCAGGCAGAGAGTGAAGTGAAGTGAAGCCCTCCCTCTCTTTCCAGTAGTGTTTGTCTTGGTGTGGAGGTGAGTGGTGATGAGCAACATACTAAGCTACCTGTGCCTCGAATTTACAGCTAAAAGACAAAAGCTAAATTTAGCTAATTTGTCTTGCTAACATCCATGACTCAGCTGTAAGTTAGCTAAAGTTTAGCTAAGGCAATAGGAAGTCTAGTAGGTTACACCAGTGCGCGTTCTTTCACTGCATGATTCAGTTTATTAAAATGCATTTAGAATGATCACAAAATTCAAGACATGGGGGCAGAAATGTATATATTTATATCATTTCATATAGTTAATCAGTATCAAACGAAGACTTTATACAGCAGTTCAATAAACAAGAAGTAATACACTTATGTTAGACACAACTGAGTGCTTTTGCTCTATTTCACCAACAAATATAATTCCAATTTGCATCTCTGAGCAACATGACGGTGTTTCGTTCCTGAATGAATCAACCATTTAAATTATTTGGTTTAATCGCACTGACTTATTAACAGTGACTTGCTGCCCCCTACTGGCGGTTTTAATTTCACATTTAAAATATATTTTCATTAAAAAAAAATCAAATATCAGTATTCAACATTTTATATTTAAAATATCAAAACAGCATTAACGCATTTGTAACTGCAGGTTAAAACATCCCATGTCCCTCTAAGCTGCATTAACAAGTGTAAATACATCTAAATGCCACTTCTAATGCAGCTTCTGTGTTTCCTCTGCATTACAAAGATGAATTTTGTTAGTACTGATTTCATTTGCTTGGTAACAGCCCAAATGTCTTTTATTCTAATTGACTGAATAAATGTAACAGTTTGACTCAAAAGATGCACACTTTTAGAAAAAATGGCTTTATAAAGGTAAAAATGCACATAAAACGTAAAAATCAATTTAAACTTATTGGAAAAAATGAATTTCTATCACTGTTGTCAATTGATCAACACACAGAATATGCAGAATTCAAAAACTTTAGAAGTCAGCTGTCTACGGTAGTCCTTATCAACCTTATCCTTATCAAATATCAGCACAATAACACACTCAGCAAAATGGTGTCTAATTATCGTTATCGATAAAATACCAGAAAATATCAATATATATTTTTGTCAATATCACACACCCCTAATATATTTAACGTTTTGTCTGATCTGTGCAGCACTCACCTTCATGACGGGCTGAGCAAAGTATTTGGCACTCCAGTCACAAAGACCCGTCTGCAGACTCACACTGATGAAGCTCCTGTGAGCGGCGGCCTCATCTCCATCCTCAGCAGTCTTGAGAAATACACAGACAAATGACAACATGCAACTGAATTGCCAAAGGTACTTACATGAAAACTAAAAAAAAAAAAACAGCATGACATTAACATTAATCATTGAATTTAGTTTGAAATAAGTCTTATGCACATCAGGACTGTATTTATCTGTAAAAACAATAATATTGTGAATCATTATTACAATATAAAATAACCTATTTTACTATATACTTTAAAAGGTAATTTATTCCTGTGATACAAAGCTAAATTATCAGCATCATTACTCCAGTCTCAGTGTCACACGCTCCTTAAAAAATCATTCTAATATGCTCAAGCAACATCTCTTATTATTATAAATGTTCAAACAGTGAATAATTATCGAGTAACATTTAACTTACTATTATATATATTTTATGGAAACGGTTACTTTTTTTTCAGATTTTTTGATTAAAAAAAAGTTTAAAAGAACAGCATTTATTTAAAATGGAAATTAATGGAATTTAATTCATCCTTGCTATATAAAAGTATACATTTATATATAAAAACACATAAGTGACAATATATAACTGAATCACCAAATAAACCCTGACAGGGTGATTAGGTCTTGTACAATGACCTTCTGACTGTGCTTTATTCTGCTTTTTATGCAACTGTTTATATGAACATTCAGTTAAAGTCAGTTCATTGTTGATTTAGTGATGTCATCATCCAGCTCAGTTCAGTTCTTTTCAATTATATGAATATGAAATACTAATTTCATTTGAAATGATTTTATTATTCGTTATTTGTAGTTTAAATTATTATTATTTTTTTTGTATTTATTTTTATTTATATATTGTTCATCCATAGTCCTCATTTTCTCTCATCCAGCTCTTTATGTGTCTTACGGGTTTCTTGTACATCAGAGAGAAATTTTCCTTCTTTAACTGGAGACTACTGAGGTTCTAGCCATCTAACAAAGGTTTTATGCTCTACAGTCGTGGCCAAAAGTTTTGGCAGTGACATAAATTTGGTGTTTTTGCAAAGTTTGCAGCGTAAGCTGTTGAGGGTGTTCTCACAAGGTTGATAGTAGTATTGTTAGAGTGATCAGAGCATTAATAATTGCTAACACGCTCATGACCAAAAAATGAAATTTTTACAAAAAAAAAAACCACACAAAAACATTTCACTGTTTTTGATTCTGGACACAAATGACCAGCTAAATGAATTGACTAATCATTCAGCAGCACATGTGAAAGTGTGAATGAGTAGGGTACAACAGGGCTAAAGGCGCCCCGGGGTAAAAGGCGCCTTTGATATTATTTTAATCTAAACCACTAGATGGCACAAAAACGTGGCGTAGCACTATCCAAAACATCCGCTTTTCAAGATGCAAGTATATTTGTCTGATCCTTCACGCGATCGCGCGCAGCAGCGCAAAGTTGATTCTGTGCTTACTTGATCAAATATTTTATGTATTTTTTAAATGTTGTAGATTTAAGTAGCAAATAAGAATCGCTAAAATTAATGCATATATTTTGAGACAAAGGTCTTCTTTATGATTTTCAGTTTTGTTTAAGATAAAGCAACGGTTTTCAATAACTAGAAGAATATGTAAAAATATGGTATTTAGGGTAAAAAGCGCCCCTGCTGTTGGGGCAAAAGGCACACAGTAATTAACATGATAATTAATAGATGGCTGACTTTTCCATTTGTTGACATGACATGGTTAGATTCAGAAGTTAAATATCATATATTATGTTGGGTGTCCATATTAGAGATAATCACCATGTTTAGAATGAAACCATCATATTTAAAAACATGATATTAATCATATCATATAATAAAATATAATTTGTTGTTACTGTAAATATATATTCAATTATTATTGGATCTCCTTCAATACTTTCAGAATCTTTACTTATTAAAACGATTTTGTTTCTGTATTTTAAAATATATTTTATATTAACATATTTTAATGACAATATATTTATTGAACATTATTTATCAAAATAAGCAGAAAATAGTACAAACTTTGCTAAAGTGATTGTTTTGAACAAGTATTAACTTAGACATTATTAAAAAAAAAACATTATTTTAGCTGAAGCATTTGTATCAATACCGTGTGCCTTTTACCCCGTGCATGGGGTAAAAGGCCCCTCTTGCCACCTCATACATTTATAAGATTTTTAAACAAAATAAACAACTTGAATGATTTATTTTCACACAAAATCTGTTGCTCCATTAATGTTCAATACAAACGTATATATTTTTTCTGCAATTATACATTTTAGGCGTAGTGAATGGCACATTTTTTCTTAAGGTGGGCCTTTAGCCCCGTTGTACCCTACTAGTCAGGTTAATCACTATCATCCTAATTATTCTGTAAGAGCAGACTGATAACTAAAAAGGAGGGAAGAAGCGCTTCTAATCATTGTGTTCTTGTTAGCAATGGTTACCTCCAAAGAAACACGTGCAGCCATCATTGCTTTGCATCAAAATGGCCTCACATGCAAGGAAATTGCTACAAAGAATATTGCACCTGAAAGAACCATTTACAGGATCATCAAGAACTTCAAGAAGAGAGGTTCGACTGCAGTGAAGAAGTCTTCAGGACGTCCCAGAGTGTCCAGCAAGCGCCAGGACCGTCCCCTCCTGAGGGATCAGCTATGGAATCGTGTCACCACCAGTGCAGAGCTTGCTCAGGAATGGCAGCAGGTTGGTGTGAGAGCATCTGGATGCACAGTGAGGCCAAGACTTTTGGACAACGGCCTGGTGTCAAGAAGGGCAGCAAAGAAGCCACTTCTCTCCAAGAAAAAAAACGTCAAGGACAGACTGAAATTCTGCAGGAAGTACAAGGATTGGACAGCAGAAGACTGGTGTAAAATTATTTTCTCTGATGAAGCTCCCTTCTGACTGTTTGGGACATCTGGAAAATCGATTGTTCGGAGAAAAGAAGGTGAACGCTACCATGAGTCCTGTGTTGTGCCAACAGTGAAGCATCCTGAGACATCCATGTGTGGGGTTGCTTTTCAACCGAGGGAGTGGGCTCTCTCATAATTCTGCCCAAAAACACTCCCATGAATAAAGAATGGTATCAAAGCGTCCTGCAAGAGCGACTTCTTCCAATGATCCATGAGCAATTTGGTGATGATCCGTGCATTTTCCAGCATGATGGAGCACCATGTCACAAAGCAAGAGTGATAAACAAGTGGCTCGAAGATCATTACATTGAAATTTTGGATCCGTGGCCAGGCAACTAATCTAATCTCAGTCTCATAGAGAACCTGTGGTCAGTCCTCAAAAGGCGAGTGGACAAGCAGAAGCCCACAAATTGTGATCAATTCCGAGAACTAATAAGGCAAGAATGGATCGCCATCAGTCAGGATTTGGCCCAGAAGCTAATATCCAGCATGTCAGAGCGAATTGCAGAGGTTATGAAGAACACGGTTCAACACTGTAAATATTGACTCATTATATTTTTTTGCCAATAAAAGCCTTTAAAACTTATGATATGCTTATCATTGTTTTTCATTATACCATAGAAACATGTGGAAAAATAATCAACAAATACTGAAGCAGCAAACTTTGCAAAACACAACATTAATGTCACTGCCAAAACTTTTGGCCATGACTGTATATAAAATGAATACTGAAGGTATCCAAGGTCTTGGACACTGGGCTATGAGTGGTATCATTGTTAGTGGATTCATTTTGTGTCTGTGCCACAAAATAGGAAAACCACATAGATGCAAAATACAGTTTTCCTAAATCATTTGACATGTCAAATAGACAGTACAGCTGGTTGTGGATAGATCTGTGGGAAACCAATATCACTGTTTTACCTGATCAGGGCCCTTGTCAAACATTTTCCTGGTGCGTGGGAACTGCTGTGAGTGGGGCGCCTGACCACCCAGCGTTGGTGTGTATGGTGGACGAGAGGGCGGCCCCTCTCGGACCGGCGGTTTGGGCACTTCATTGGTGAGGCTGGAGCTGGAGGCACCAGGCATAGGTGGAGATCCGCTGGAGGGAGATGAAGAGCATTTGGATCTGTGGGAAGCACTACAACACCAACAAGCATGGCCATAACACACAGATTAATGCGCTGCAAAAGAACAGGGCCAGCATGCATTGCAATGCTGCATGTTAAAACAAAATCAACAGCAATAGCCAAGCATAGCCAATAAACATATTCCAAAAGGAGCAGGATGCTGTTTAATAAATGCAAAGGAGAGTAAAATAAGAGAAATGCACAAGCTATTACATTCTGCTTTGTCACCTGTTATTTAAAAAAAAAATCATTCCAGGTTACTACATGGTCCTTACGCTGATTTTGAGCAAATTAAATACATATTTAAGTATTTATAACTCACCCTGCTTGATGTATGAGTGTTCCTTTGCTAGTGGGGCTGGCAGGTGCTGATTGGGTCAGAGATCCTGAGTCCAGAATCCTCTGTGTACGAGCGTTCATGGTGGCCTGATGTGAGAAGCAGTGGCAGAAGGCAGATGGATTACAAAAATGTAAAAGTCTAAAACTGTGCATCACATAGCCCTGCACTGCAAAAAAAGCTTTTCAAGCTTAGATTTTTTGTCTTGTTTCCAGCCAAAATATCAAAAAATTCTTAAATAAAGAAGGATTTTCTAGACAAGTAAAAGTTCAAGTGAAAATTAAGTGAGTTTTTGCTTGAAACAAGCTAAATAATCTGCCAATGGGGTAAACAAAATATTCTTATTTCAAACAGAAAACAACTCACTTAATTTTGACTTGTTTTTTCTGAAAACAAAACAATCATTTTTACTTGTCTAGAAAATCCTTCTTTATTTAAGTATTTTTAGATATTTTGGCTGGAAACAAGACAAAAATCTAAGCTTGAAAAGCATTTTTTTGCAGTGTGAGTACATCAAAAGCAGCAAAAATTAAATGAAAATCTACATTAAGTCTAAATTTACGATCTACTGTACCTGTACAACAGTGACTACTGTGCCATTTAAAAGTTGTGTATCTAAGTGCTAGAAGAAAAAAAAAACTTTCTGGTGGCCCCGTAGTATTGTAAGTAAAATGTAGTAAAAGTTAATGTGTGCAAATATAGAGAATGCATCTCTGTTTGAGCTGCAATCCTAGAGACAAAAGTAACAGCAAAACTCTTCCTCATAACTATAATCACAGCCTAAAATGGTAAAAATCTGAAAATGTGTGGTTTATAAAAACACAGCAAGTTGACTTATCTGCTTCATCTAAATCTAGTTAACAATCCCATCCTCTCACTGCCATCTGGAGAAATGGTCTAATCTGATTTATATGCTAAAACCTGCTGGGAAGCGAAAGAGAGGTAGATTCATCATGATTGAGTAGACGGAAATAAAGTTATTCTGTGTTTGGGCTGCAGATCAAACATTAAAATGACTGTGTTTGTCTCCCACAGATGCATCAAGTTATAAAAGAAAATAGATATGAATATTGAAAAGATATGATATGGATTATTGAAATGTAAACAATAATCAGTGATAGGGACAGGAGGAGAGAGAAAAAATATTTATAAGACCAAATAAATTGGATATAAATAAATACATTAATGTTCTTAGTTACAACCCCCATAAAAGAGAGACACTAGCTATGTTCCAAAATCTAGCGATTTGCCTTGCTATAAGACTGAGTGTCCACTGACATTAAGCACCGCAGTGGCTTGAGGGTGTCTACACTAAGATTGTCAAAGCAATCTTCCATATGTTCTGTAGTTTAAGTCCTTAAGGCTTTAACATAGTTTGCTGCTACTATGTTGATAAGCTAGCAGCATGATACTTTAAAAATCACAAATGCTTCACACATTAAAAATATTAGTTATAATAATTTGTTTTTATTACACATTTTTAAATATTTTTATTACTAAATTAAGGGCAAATGCATTTCCACTTGATTCGTTTTTTTTCCCACCTAGCTTGTCACAGAGCATTTTGATAATTAAGATGCTTACCTTTTAGAAAAGCCATGCATCATGAGCATATACTGTATGATGCCTTAAAATTATACTTCTTATTTAACGTAGTTTGCACAAACACAATTTCATAGTTTGCTGCTATGTTTTCCTCTAAATCCAAATCTGTTGTATTGTTTAAATCCAAGATCTAATCTAGAAGGATAAAAGCAGAGGCATCACAATGGCATGGGGGTGGAGCACCATTAAACAACACTATACTTGCACACCGTTAATAATTTATGAAAAACAAAATATAAGCCATCTATATAATCTTATCCGATTATCATGTGAGATTGAGTTTATATATACTTGAAGTGTAAACATGAAAAGTCAGATCCTAGATCATTAAAGTTAGTTATTTGAATGCACTGCTGTCCTAAATACAGTAGTATGCAATTGGTAGTCAAAAAAAATAATTTCTCTTCATTTCTAGTAGTTTTTTAGTAGGATTAGTAACAAGATTCAATTTTGTATTGTAGTAGTATATCACTCTCAGTGGTGGTGTGTTGTCTTTCTGCATACTTAAAATGATGCACTTTCCTTTCATCAGTGAAGTTATACTGTACTTTTAGTGCTAGTATGAGTAAACTAGAATATAAGTTAGAACATAACAGGCTCTGATAGAGGGGTGTTTGTGTGTGTGTTTGTTATTTTGCACTGACTGGACTCAGCAGGTCTATCTGAGTTTCACAGCACAAATGTCAGCATGACAAATAGGCACTCATTGTCACCTGCTGCTCAGGAACTTAAGAAAGGTCAAAGACAAAACAAGTTTGATTATTGGAAATTTAAACAACCTTTGAAAGTTCTGCAATTATGGTTTATAGACTTTTCAACATTAATCAGTGTCTAACAAAAATCACTGAAGGGCTGATGTACAGGTACTCAACAAAAAAAAAAAAAAAATTCCATTGTTAGTTATTTGACTGCAATCAGGCTCAAACTGATGTACACTCTTAAAAATAAAGGTGCTTCACGATACCATAGAATAACCTTTTTGTCTAAATGGTTCCATAAAGAACCTTTAACATCTGAAGAACCTTTCTGTTTCACAAAAGGTTCTTTGTGGTAAAAGAAGGTTCTTCAGATTACAAAAAGGTAAGAAAGAGATGGTTCTTTAAAGAACCTTTGACTGAATGGTTCTTCTATGGCATCGCTTGAAGAACCTTTTGAAGCACCTTTATTTTTAAGAGTGTAGACATGATGCAAGCAGACCTGAGAAAACAAGCAAGAATGTCTGATACTCTGTCAGAGGATTTTTGGAACTCCGACTACCCCTCCTCAGTTTGAACTCTGTAACAGGGGATTATAACAACACTCAAGCTTCAACTTAAAAACATAACTCAGTATGGTGTATGAAAAGAAGATTTTTAGTAAAGCGAAAAATGAATCAGTCTGCAGTAACTGTGTGTTTCCCAAAGTCTCTCTGCATCTTGCTCATGCTAGATGATATCAAATTGAGAGTAATGTGATGACAAATATATTAATTAGTGAAGCCTCACAGACCTCTGAGAACCACATAAGAAGCCACTTCTAAGTAACCTCTAAGTGTTGCTTTAGGCAAAATCATGGATTCGAAAAAGTTAATTCAGCAAAATTTATATGAACTTACATGAACTCAAATGAACAGAAAACCAAAAAATGTGGCCATGTACAGCTTGCCACTGTTTTAAGTAAGCAGTTAAGCTGAACTTCTGGAAACCCTTGAGCAATGTAATTTTGAGGAAGCGCTTTGACAGTGTAGTTCGCCAAGCTACTAGCTAGTCATAATTTGAAGCAGTTAAAGATACTCTTTTGAGCAAAGAATTTGTTATCAAGACACCCAGGGAAAAAAAGCTAACGACAGTAAATTGAAGAGCTGCTAGTTTAGTACACAGCACGGCAAATTATGATCAGAATGGTACAAAATCAAACTTCTGATTTATATTCACTGGTATAAAAACAAGCCTCATATTTACACTGAAAGAAAAGATTGAAAAGATCCTATACATAGCAATGAACAGAAAATTACCAAAATATTCATGTGAATCTTTTCATTTACATTCTGAACAAACCAATAATTAATTTGGCTTACCAACGAAACATATGGGAGAGGGACGAAACAACTGACTAGAATGAATGTTCCCTCAGCATTCTTAATAGTAAAGCTACAGAGAAAACAATGTGAATTAAAAAAAAAAAATTATATACTGCTTGATGTTGGTGAATTGTTACTGGACAAGCTGCAATATTAAGAAAACAGCAACTGAAAATGCAGTGTCTCTAGTTTTATCTAGTGGATAGGGATGTGAGTAGGGACTCGTCGGCCATATATGAGGAGTCTGAGAGGAAGCAGGGTACTGACACAGCTTGCACAGCAGATACTCAGACACAGAAGTCAGTGGTGGTGGTTGTTAGCTTCTTAACTTACAGGTGCCTCTCAGAGCGGCTGCTCATATTACCAGGCCACAGGGAGCCATTTCTTTTTAATTGCATTTGCTTAATAATAACAAACAGGGCTGAATGTGGAAAGTTTAATAGTAGGACGTATAAGGCTCAGATGTAATATGTGGGCTTGTGTATGTGTGGACACATGTTAGACACATAAGTGCATGATTTCTGGATTCTTACAAAAAAAGTACTGTGGCAGTATGGAATTGAAAGGTATCAGATGGTATTAAAAGATTTATGATTAGAAATAAAATTGGCTCCTTGATCCATTTCATTGCATTCATCCACTTTCATTACATGGAAGAGAGAAGTGTGAACATTCTTAAAAACACAGTGGGTCCTATTTACTAATAATTGCATAGATTATGTGTATTCATATGCACATTCGAACTTCTCAAGAAAACTTTCTGCCTAATTCACAACATGCGCGTAAGCACATTCATTTTTCTTAACCTTGTTCTAATGTTAGTGAATTTGGAGTATTCTAAATAAGCAGCCGTGAGCACGAGGTGAGTCTTTTTTATGAAACACACCCAAACCATCTCTATATAACGGCATTCCACACAACCTTTCCTTGACAGTTTTTTGAAACTCTCGTCAAAAATATGTCGCTCTCTACAGACATGCTCTTGCCAGATCCTGGTTCCATACTCAAAACTAGTTCAAACACAATAAACATCTTAAGCACTTTTTCCTACCCAATTTCTTCCTACCAGTCAACTTTGAATTGAATATGCTTTGATACAGCACTCTGTGAACAGCCACCTCTTTCAGTAATGACCTTCTGTGACTTACCCTCTTTGTGGAGGGTGTCAATGATTGTCTTCAGGACCATTGCCAAGTCAGCAGTCTTCCCCATTATTGTGGATTCAAAGAACAAGAGATACCCGGAATTTACACTGTAGGGATTGCCATTTAAAGGGGTCATATGATGCAATTTCAAGTTTTCCTTTCTCTTTGGAGTGTTACAAGCTATTGGTGCATAAAGAAGATCTGTAGTTGCAAAGACTAAAGTCTCAAACCAAAGAGATATTCTTTATCAAAGTTAAGACTCTGTCACACCCCCCTAAAACGGCTCGTTCTAACACGCCCCCACATATCTACCTCACTATGTGGAAATATTTGCATAATGCGCCCAAATGTGCATGCAAAGAAAGGCGGCGTGGTTTCAGTAACCGCAGTTAGTGTTGAAGCAGCCATGTAAGAGAGACGCTGTGTGTTTCAGTGCGAAAACAAAAGCACTTTATTTGGCCTTTCCGAAAGTAGAAGCATTTAGGAATCTTTAAGATCACTTACAACCGAACAGCAATGCATTTATGGACGACGTTTCGGGTGAAACTAGGAGAGGAGGTCAATTCGACTTTGCTATGACAATCTGGCGCTTCTGAATCAGCTACTGTTTTGTTATTAGGTTAAGTATTTGCTATTGACTGTTCAAATGCGGAGTTTTGCGCATCGTGTGTGTGGTGTGTGTGTGTGTTGTGTGTGTGTTGTGTGAGTGTGCGTGGAGAGAAGAGACGAGAGGGGGGGGGGGGGGTCACATCACAGTAGAGTCAGCTGTCTTAACCACGGCGTGTGTACTGAAAACACATACCAGCTTCATCACTATGTCTGTCACGAGACTCTGTTCCCCTTTCGGGCTTGAAATGATGGTAAAACGAATGACATTATTTACTGTCTTATTTATTTTGAAAGATGAAGCTCGCAATTATGGTAAGGGGCGTTACATTTCCAACGAGTGCTTGTGGTGTTCGGCCAATCACAAAGCACTAGGTCAGCTGGCCAATCAGAGCAGACTGCCGCTTGTCGGAAGGAGGGACTTTGTAGATAAACGAAGCGTTTGAGAGAGGCGGGGCATAGGGCCTACAATAATGTACAGTATTTGAAAAAAAAAAAAAAGTGTTTTTTGAACGTTAAAGCATGTCAAAATATTCTGTTACACCAAATACACAAAATAATGATCTTTTAAAAAAGCATCATATGGCCACTTTAATGAAACTCAAATGTAAATATTATAATATTTTGAGATACTGGATTTTTGCCTTTCATGAGCTGTAAGCTCAAATCATCAAAATTAAAACAAATTTAAAAAAAAAATGTTTTACTTTACATTTAATGAATCTAGAATATATGAAAGTTTCACTTTTTGAAATAAGTTACAAAAAAAGAACTTTTTCCACGATATTCAATTTTTTTTAGATGCACCTATACAAATATATAGATATAAGAAGAAACAGCAGATAAATATGTGAGTACAGTGAAATGGGGCAGATGTAATTAGGCTCCCAGGAATGTCTGTACCTTGTATGCGATGCTGTTGAGAACCCTCATGGCCAGATCAGAGACATCTGGAAATGGATCAGCTGCAAGATGCAGTAGCACCCTCCAAATCTGAGTATATACACTGTTAAAAGACACTCCTGAAAAGATAAATCACATTTCAACACATTTTGTTAGTTTCATAAAAAAAAGGGAAAAAAAGGGAATGATGCATTCAGATCCTTCCTAAGACATTCTTTTTTAAAAAGGTACTGCTGAGGTACCTTGATACAGTGACACTATCAAAATACAGTGCTACTTTTATATGGTATTGAATGATTAACATTTTCATATACAACGACAGTTAAATCATACTTACAAGAATATTATGGTTTCATCATGAAAAACACAATCACAAAACAAAGCAATATTATGGTACTTTACAGCAGTATCAATAAGAATTTTGCAGGGAATAAACAAATACTAAAGCATTCTCTCTTTTATTCAGTCATACCAGTTTTTACAGGACAGTTTTAGGTCAGTTGTTTATGATTTTGTCAATACGTCCAATAAAAGAAACAGATGAAACTGAATATCCAGTACAGTCATTAAGGTCACTAATTACTTCACCTCCTTGTTCCAATAAAAACAGGACTATCGATTTACACAATAGAAATAAGCAGATCTCATCCATCTTTCATTAGAAGCTGTCATTACTGTTATCAGGATGTCATTGACTGGTCTGGAAATGATGTGATTTCAGAAGCAGGAAACAGCTGTGGGAACACCTTGATTTCAATCTGACATTTTCTCTTCTGTCCCTGGAGTGAACTAGCAACCGCAGCTGACATTATAATTTTTTGTTTTGTTTTTTTTCCCCTCCCAATTCTCGTGCATTTTCATTCCATCATCATCTGCAGAATGCCACCCCTCATTTCTGTCAATATAGTTCATCCTGCTCTGCACCATTCAGGCGAACAAGACACATTTCTTCGATTACGTAGTGGTGCCATTCTCACCTCATCATGAGACTGGGTGCAATTGCCATCTGTGTGTGTGTGTGTTACCGTCAACATCCTATCCACTGGACGAGCGTGCCTGTGCTGGATTGTGTATAAGTGTGTGTGAACATCAAGAGCCCACAAGTCAGATGAGCGTATTTGTGATGCAGAAAGAGTGTGTGCATTCCCTGTGGTGATGCGTGAGAGTGGAGCCCCTCATCATTGGCATGCACATTGTGTCTGCCAACGCACGCACAATCCAAAGCACTTCATGAACACACTCTCCAGAGACACCTCCTCCAACTTGCTCTCTCTTCGTGCACTTTTCTTTATTCACACAAAAACAGCAGGTATGGAGAGCAGATGTACATTGATCTGAAAGCTAATAAACAGTTTTCTGACCCTCACTCTAATAGCCACTTAACCTAAATGCTGATCTTAAGCCATTTCACCTGAAATTAGTAGTAACCTTTGATGGACCAAAAACAAACTAATTAAAATTTTGCAGCTAAGAAAAATCAATAATCGTTGAATAATCAGCAGTTAAAGTATAATATGGGAAAAGGCGGGGCTCTAGCATACTCCTTTATTTTTACTGGCCGATGTAAACAGAGCCATAATTCTCCACAGATGGTCATGAAATATTCAGCAGGACTGCAGTGGTGTGCTGTCAAAACCTGCCACAGTTTCAGAAAACACTAAGAAATGGACCCATTAGGAAGTTAGAGGTTTATAACACTGACAAAATATTTCACTAACCATAGCAGATCAGTGTATTATGATATTATTCCAGTACTTAACATACTTCTCTAGGGAACGTTAAAAGCTCTCGCTCATATTCCATGCATCAGCACTGGAGAAATGTGGATATGAGCAAAAAGACACAAGTAGACTATTGACCATTAAATTAAGTTGGAATTTACAAGATCAGGCCAGTGTAATGATCTGTATAAAGGCTGTAACTGCTTAAACATTTACCAGTTGCTTCGAATGAACTACATGATGTGCTGATTGATTAATTAAAGTAGACACAATAAATTGCATATCAATATTTACTCAAAAAATTCCAATCATTAGAGGACGCTGAATAAAGTGATGAATAAACATTACAAAAACTTTTAGAAGATTTTGGATGAATGAATAAATAAATACATTTAAATAAATAAACAAATAAATACTTAAACACAAAAATGTTCCATGACTCATCCAGTCATCCATGATTACAATTTTGCTTTATTTTAAACTATAAAAATTGGAAACAAGTTTGTTTAAACACATTCAATTTCATCAAAAATGTGACCCTGGACCACAAAACCAGTCTTATGTTGCACAGGTATATTTGTAGCAATAGCCAAAAATATTGTATGGGTCAAAATTAAAATAATATTGTATTGTATCGGTCAAAATGATCAATTTTCTTTTATGCCAAAAATTATTAGAATATTAAGTAAAGATCATGTTCCATGAAGATATTTGTAAATTTCCTACCGTAAATATATCAAAACTTAATTTTTGATTAGTAATATGCATTGTTAAAAACTTTATTTGGACAACTTTAAAGGTGATTTTCTCAAGATTTATAATAAAAATTATTTATTATAATTTTTTTTTTTGCAACCATCAGATTTCCAGATTTTCAAATAGTTGATCTCGACCAAATATTGTCCTGTCCTAACAAACCGTACATCAATGGAAAGCTTATTTATTTTTCAGAGCTGTTGTGGTCCAGGGTCACAAATACTAACATTAACAAATTATCCAATATAAAAAGTAATACATAGAACACAACCTAACCCAAAACAGAATAGTTAAAGGGATATGCCGATTCAAACAAATGTGGCAATGTAATCTCAATATACAAGCTGAAAGTCAATGCTCTCTGGTTGTGCACCCTGGTTACTTAGGCTAAATTTGAAAAGAAGTCACTGCCAAACTGTCTACTGGTCTCTGCCCTCTTCTGTCTCTTATCACCAAGAAAACAATTCTGGCCAAATGGAAAAATTAAAATATCCACTACACAATGGCTACAGGTACTATCAGTCCATAAAAAGGAACACAGATGGTGATTTTCAAACACAAATTACCTAAATTTAAATAAATATTTAGCACCATTGCTTGTGTAAATGATAAATGAATGTGTGTGTGTGAATTATAATATATATTCTATATATAATATATAGATATATAATATATATATATATATATACACACTGCAATCAAAAAGTTTGGGATCAGGCTTAAGATTATAAAGATTTAATGTGTTTGTATTGTTTTTTAAAGAAGTTCTTATGCTCATCAAGGCTGTATTTATTTGATCAAAAATGCAGTTAAAACAGTAATATTGTGAAATTATTATTGCAATTTCTAATATTGGTTTTTGATTTTAATATACTTTAAAATATAATTAATTCCTGTGAAGCAACGCGGAATTTTCAGCAGTCATTACTCTAGCTGTCAGTGTGACATGATCCTTCAGAAATCTTCAGAAAGTTTGGGGTCAGCAATTTCTTTCTTTCTTTCTCTTTTTTTAAAGAAATTAATACTTTTATTCAGCAAGGATGTGTTAATTGGATAAAAAGTGATAGTAAAGACTTGCATTGTTAGAAAATATTTCTATTTTGAATAAATGCTGTTCTTTTTAACTTTTTATTCATCAAAGAATCAAAGAAAAAAGTATCACAGGTTCCAAAAAATTAAATAAAAATAAAATTAAGCACCACAACAGTTTCAACACTGATAATAAATCAGCATATTTCTGAAGGATTATGTGACACTGAAGTCTGGAGTAATGGGCTGATGAAAATTCAGTGCTGTGTAATGGCACTCCTAGCCAAAATATTTGACCTTTTATATGTTGTTTTCAAATACTCTGCAACTTCACTTTAAGCAAACACCTGCTATAAAAGACGCCACGAATCAACCAGTAACTGTGGTAACTAAAGGTGCTTTGAACTCTGGACTCTGCTGTGTTAGCACTCAGTTTCTTCCATTGCCTGGCTACTGATTTCTGTATGCAAAGCACAGTCACTCCTGGAGGTTAAATAAGGACTGTAGAAACAGCTTCATACTTTAAATGAATTAGTAACAGATTATATAAAACCGAAGAGGGGATAAGGAGGAGGATATAAGGAAAGGATGGGTTGACAGGAGGTCAGAGGAGAAATATGAAATGAAGAGGTTTTGTAAGGTGCTGGTGTAGATTCTGCACTGATGTTACTCAGAGGTGTGAGGGGATGACGACTTAAAAAAGAGAATATGAAGAGCATTGAGTTTATGAGTTCAGTACATGTAAAACTGTATCAGTTTACATAAAAAATTTAATTCAGCCATCATTCATCCTCAGGCTGTTCCTTTTCCATGAATTCACAGAGAAAACTGTTTTATTCAAAGCAACTCTGACAAAATATGCAACAGAAATTAACCAAAAGAGAACAAAAGGATTATTACCATACCAAACCTCTGTGAGTAAACCTGTATGTTTTTTTCTTACATACAAAAAAGAAAGAATAACTTTTGCTAAATGCACAAGCTGCTATTTTATAATATCATATACAAATTAATGACTGATGAACTGTCAGATTCACACCAACGACAACCAGCAAAATCATCAAATCTAGTGTGGGAGATCTAAATGCACTATGTTTAAATGTATAGGCATGAATTAGATTTGAAAGCTATTTAAATTTTGGTCTGCTTGTCACACGAAGCTATCATATGTTTTAGAACATATTTTATAATATGCTTTTAGGGGTTTTCAAAGTCAAAGACAGTGGGCTTCCCTTTAGACACAATGTAGTAGCAACCTCCCCCCTGAATTCTGACAACTAAATACAGTGAAGTGTGTTCCTAATCTATGACTCACTGCAATCATCTTTGATCCTTGAATGTAATAGTCATGCCTCAAATGTGGGGGGAGTTCTCAATAATTGTGGATGTAAACATATTATACTGTAAAGAAAGGCATCAAAAAAACCTTCTGGCAGTTTGCTTTAAATATTAAATATTTTAAATATGTGACATGGAAAGTGTGTCAGGAATTATGGTTGCATATCTATTATGGGCCTGCAGTATGTGCAGTTCATGTTGACCTGTTAAAATCAGCCATCAGGTTAAAATTATAGTGAGATTAATAAAATATAGATGAAGAGTGTTATCAAAAGTGGTGTGTCCAGGGCTTAAATTAACACTTGCCAAGCACCAAATGGGATAATAATAAAAAAAAAACTGCTTCAGTGCAGTGGCATAAGTTTGTATTAAAATGTGTTGGGGACTAGGTTGTGTGTGTGTGGGGGGGGTTGCTGTGATGGCAATGATATACATTGTGGGTTGATTTCCCTTTACTGGATGCACTATAAATGTCGCAAGAAGCAGTAAATATATATGCATAAATTCATTTGTACATTCTCTGGATCAGTTCCCACTCATTTGTGTGTGTATTTCTCCGTGCAATGTACAGTACAGTAGCCGCACAACACCACCAGCACATGAGTGGCAGCAGTGCTGTATCCTCTCTTTTACTTTGTGATATAAGCCTCCAACATGCCTATTTTTTTTAAATGGTTTAAAAAAGTGATTATTATACTATACTATACTATATTTCAGATTATTATACATTTAAAGAGGTGTGCATTATGCCACTAAATAAATACAACGATAGAAAATGTGGATTACATGGGGAAATTATTACAGTGTTTCTCAATCGATTTGACACATTTCTCCAAACTCAGGTCACTGTTCTCAAACAGTGATCTGACTCCTAAACAGATTATATTTTTTCATTAATTTCATACAAATTACAAATCTTGCTCATAATTTTCTCAAAACACTATGCACAAAACTCTCAAATGTTTTCAAAATGGTTAATACAACCAATACTTTAAAATATATTTTAAAAGCAATTGTAGCTTCTTTTATTGGTTTTACACAAATCACAAATATTTATGTACCATTTGTCCAAACACAACAAACAAAATCCTGTCATTTGTCATTCTATCAAATGAACATGGTATATTTTATCTAAACTGATAACTACTCGGTTAATCATAAACTCAACACAGGAAATGCAGCTTTCCTAATCATTAAGACATTTATCACAATTGCTTTAGATTAATAATAAAAGGGAAGGTATACAAAGAGCACAAAAGAATATGCAATAAATAAATAAATAAAGAGGTCTAAGTCTATAAGGCAGTGGATAGGGGAGAGAAAGGGGCGTAATGAGAGAAGAAGAAGAGTGGAACATTTAGAAAGAGATGAGCAGAGAGGAGGATGTGAGAAAAGAGGAGAAGAGAAGGAAAGGGAGAAGGGATGATTAGAGAAGAGGGCATTGGTCTAGTGCAGGGGTAGGCAAGTTCGGTCCTAGAGAGCCGCAGTCCTGCAGAGTTCAGCTTCAACCCTAATCAAACACACCTGAACAAGCTAATCAATGTCTTCAGGATTACTAAGTCTATAGGCAGGTGAGTTTTTTTTCAGGGTTGGAGCTGAACTCTGCAGGAATGCGGCTCTCTAGGACCGAACTTGCCTAACCCTGGTCAGGTGGAAAGAGCAAGAGGAGAAACTGTAAGAAGACATGGACAGAGAAGAAGTGGACAACAGGTTGGAAGAAGAGGTAGAAGGTGCAGATGTAAAAAAAATCATGGCCTCTCCTTTAGAGAAGCTCCAGGAAAAAGTTAATAGTAAGTGTCAATACACTTATAAAGTGTTGTACTATGATTGTTGATTGTTTAGATTTTTAGTCCTCAGGGGACAACTTCTGTTATTTACTGTGAATTTCCAAACATTTTTCAGAATTTAAGTTCAAGAACATTCAGGTGGACAATCAAGATTATTTGATTGCACCAGGAGCATTGTTGACATGGTGGTCCAGAACAACATCACCAGCTACAAAGGAAGAGGCCTGTGGAGATGTTGAGACAGGAGCTTTTCAAGCATGGATCTTTTTTTGATTTTTGGGTTACATTCTGCAAAGAAGAATGGGCCAAAGCTCTACAGCAACGCTGTACAAGACTGCTCTATAGTTATCAGAAGCGTTGCTTTGCAGATTTTGTTGCTAAAGGTGGCACAACCAGATTTTAATTATCTTTATTTAATGGTATTATAGTATATGATTTTATAGTTTTATTAGTTTAATTTGTCAAATGGGTGATAGATGTTGGGTAAATGTGTATTTTAATGTGTGTATTTATGCAACTATTGATGAGTATGTTTTATAATCAATAGAGAACACACCTATAGTTTTTAATATTTACTTTTAATAAACACATTATTAGAAAAAATGCAGTGCTTCATTTTGCAGTAAAGTTGACTGTTTGGTTAAAATATGCATGTGCTTAAATGGCTGTGTTAATTGTTTGAGAGCAATTACATTGGGGAAAAGTGTCAAATCGATTGAGAAAAACTGTACTGATATAGGCCTAGCCTAGCTTTCTAACATCCCCAGTTTAAAACTAAAATAAATGTTTAATGATGTGAGTTATATATTTTTCTGCATGTCATTTGCAGGGCTCCATGAAGTGGTCTACACATTTTCAACATAGGCATAAAGTCAGGGACAGTTAAACTTATTAATTCCTGCAGGTTTTCATATAGAGATCTGTATCAGTGTAAAATCAGTACAAAATCTATTGTGAATGAAATGATTACATTTCATGTAGGAATTATTAAATGTAAATTTCAAGCATTTGTATTTGTGACTAATATTAAGTAATGTGACAACAATAACATTTAGCAAATCCGTATTGAATGTGCTTCCACTTTTAATGCTCCGATGCAAAGTGCATCTAATTTTACGGTAAAATAATATGATTCAATGATATAAATAATACTGCACACTTGTTAAAGTATAAAAATCTAAAATATGTTGTAGTACTATGTAGCATAGAATAAAACGTAAGCACAGGTTCATGGTCTTGACATTTGCTATGCTGCTTGAATAAGTACTACTAAGTTTGCTTCTGTGAATATGAATGATTTCATAGATTATCTGCTGATTCATCAAATCTAGGCCATTGGCAAGGCAAAGTTGACTGCTAAAAATTAATTAAATGGTGATTAAAGCACCACTTACCAGTCAAAACCTGCAAATGCATTTTGTTGAATTTTTAGGTTTGGCAATGTGTGTGGGTGAAAACATTTGAAATATAGGTATGTCTTTTTATGTTCACCTAAATGGATATCACCAACTTCAAATCATTCGCCTCATTATATCATTGTTTTTGCTAGTGTTTTTCTTCTACAGAGAACTGTACCAACCAAAAATCAGAACTTCAAAGATTCTCAAAAACCTCAAAAAAAAGAAAAGAAAATGTTGCATCATATCTCAGATAGCCTACATGGGATTACACAAGATTTGTATTTGAAAGAGAACCAGTTCTAAAGAAGAATAATTAGCTTTTTTGGGTTAAAATATTTTTTTTATATGAAATTCGAATGGTATGACAATTAGAGATTAGACTGTGCAGAAATGGAAATCTACACGCTACTACACACTACATACATGTAGTCACGCAATGCTGATGTTGTTAACAGTAACAATTTGAGAACAAAGTATAACAGTAATAATAATTTGCATGGTTTGAGGTGATATGAGCTAACCGTTCGTTAGATTTAATCACCATTGGTAGCGCAATTTACTGTAGCGCAGTTGGTCAGAACAAAAGTGTCAAAAGTGTTACTTACTCGTTCAGATGACAATATCTGGTAAAAATTCATATTTGGGTCATACTTCCAAGACATAGAATCTGGTATTCCGAAGTACAGTGAATAGCCACACCAGTGCGGTGACTGACAGCCACACATCAAAACATTAGATTCATCCACGCTGTAGAGCGTGCCGGTGCACAAACCCCCAAAAAGAAGTAATTTCCACAAATAACTGCAATTGCAGGTTTCAAACAGAGATGGCGACAAAGAGGCAATTTACGGACTGCAGCTTTAAAGAGGCATTTGGTCTATTCAGAGAGACATTTTCAATAAAAGTTGATGAAGGTCTTGTCTATGATTGTTGCTGAAACAGGGAGTCTTACCAATGAGAGAATTCAAGGAAGAGTACGAGCTGACTCTCCTCATCTTGTCGATGGTTTCAAAGGAGAGAAGGTATTCATCATTATCAGGGCTGCCCAAAGTACTGCTGGCACTGCTGCTGGTGCTCAGGTTCCCTGGAGAGAATGCTGCCGGTCCACCTATAACACAGTGGTGGACAGTTACGGAGTAGTTTTACTTCGTTACTGTACTTAAGTAAATTTTTCAAGTATCTGTACTTTACTGGAGTAGTTTTATTTTGAGTAACTTTTACTTCACTACATTCCAAAGCATAAGATCATACTTTTTACTTTACTACATTTCATAAAACATATCGTTACTCCTTATAATATATCACATGCTCTGACACGCAGAAGCGGTGTCTGATTCAAGAACAAACTGATTCTTTTCAATTAACCTTTTAAATCGGTTCGCAAATCGCACCAAACCATTTATTCACGAATTAAGCCCGGCTCACACTGTGCGATTTTGGCCACGATTTGGTCATCCGAGACAGATTTTGAAAATCCTAAAAGAGTCCTATAATCCTAGGCTAAAATCTGTAGTCTTTGATCGTTAGTTTGACATGTTCACCGACAGCAGATTAATGGCTGCTGCGATCAAATTTTACCTCCGACGAACTTCTGGCAGTGTCAGAAGATTTGGCGCACAGTCCTGCAGTGTGACTTCTCCTACGACGAATGTCAAACTGTCTTCGTTTTTCAAGACAAGCCATGATCAGAATTATTGCTAGAGATTTCTTCTAACTGCATAAACTCCGGCGCTCCCGTCCTCCAATCACAGAATTACTCTGATATGTTGCCTTTGCTATTATAAACACCAGTTGTGCTGCTGTTTTCATGTGGGTGTGAAGTGCTGCTTGCACTATTCTGCATAAATACGCTGGTATTGCTGCCATTCATATATTTTTAATGATAGTCAACATTACAGTCCCGTGTGCAATGCAGCTCGCAGTCACCAAACGTGTATGGGTTGATAATGTAGAACTCCGGGCAAGTTTTCTTGCGCGCACCCGTTTTTAACAGGTCTTGACTATCGTACAGTCTGACATTAATGACAACTGAGATCCCACAGTGTGACATGATCATCATGTTCGTACAGTCTGACAAGTACAATCCTAAAGGACTTTTAAAAAATCGCACAGTGTGAACCTGGCTTTAGAATGAACCGATTTGCAGCTGTTCTCGAGTTCGACAACTCACTGATTCAAATGAACCGTTTAGTGCGAGTCTCCAGTGAACTGAATCTAAGAACCAGGAGATCTTGTGAGCGAGCGAGCGAGCGCGTGCGCGCGCGACTGATGCTGCTAAAAGTAAGTTACTAATGTCGAATTTTAGGATTAATTATTGTAACTGAAAATCATATTTAGGTCAAAAAAACTGTCAGTTGTTTGTGAACTAAACCTGCTGTAAAGGGTGATCTGTTTAAACCCACTGAAATGCTTGAATGCAGACACATCAACATCAGAGTCTCTATGTTTTAGGTAAAAAAAAAAAAAAAAAAAAAAAACCTTAAAAAAATAACAAGGGACTAAATAAAATAACTCATGCACGTTCATATACCCCGAGGCCGTAACGTTAACAGTTTTATTAAAATGCTACGCATTTAGCCCTATGTGACGTCTGTTTTTATATTGTTTATCAACAGTATACATTTTTATATTGTTTAACTAGCCGAGTAGACAAATATAAATGTTTATTCATAACCATGCTGAAAATAAGTCAATGTTAGTTGATGCTAACTGTCTAGCTAACAAGCTTGCTGGTGCTAAGTTGAGGTAATTTTTAGATATAAAGTCCAAATATTTTTATTCAACCACCTAGATAGATTACAACTGGGGGGAAATAAAGGATGTGATGTTCAGAACATGGTAACTACAGTAATTAGTGGGAAGTGATGCCCTCTGGGGGCATTTGGCCAGGGGTGTTTTCACACCACAGACAAGGTTTGAGAAAAATCATTATGAAAATATAATTATTAATTATTTTCCTTAAAATGTTCTTCCTAACTTTCAGGCCTTATTCTCATGTCATGTATAACTTTGATGTTCTGCAAAACAACAAGCTTTAAAACACTTTTTTCTTAATGATGAAAATCAGATGGTCAAATCTGTTTTCTCTCAGGTACATCGCAGTGTAAGCTTCATAGTGAACATTACTACATCACTCTCGTCAACGTAGTCCATATCAACAACAAAAATATATCTTGACTCAATATAGTGGTTATTTTGGGAAAATCCCAGGTATTTTGAGCAGTTAGGCATGGGCTAATAACCGGTTTCAAGGTATACCGCGATTTGAAAATGGCACTGTTTCAAAACCGCTAATATTTTCCTTTATACCGTTCCTGCGGTATGCACAGCTTTTTTACGTTTCATCAAAGATGGAAAGTGCAGGACTCCCTCAGTTGTGTGCAGTGAAGAGGAACACGACGCTCCTCCTCCTGTTGGTGCAAGCGAGCAGTGGCGGCTCGTCGGGGGAGGCACAGCTTCCCCATAATTTTGAGGTGAAAATGGGAGGAGGACAATTTAATGTTAATAAAATTAACAATTCATTTCAGTTCATGTCTCAGAATGTGTATTTTTTGTAATACCATAACGTGAAAGCGCCACTTTTCTATCACGAATGTGCCGAATCTGCTGATGTAATTACAACCTTTAGGTGATAGAGAAGGGGAGGGGGAGGACGGGGGAGCGCTGACTCTCATGCCTCCATTGGTAAAAAAAAAATTTTTTAGCCAATCACCATCGAGTGTTCACTTTTAGCGCTGAGGAGTGTTGAGAAAAGAAACATCGCAGGGGAGGCTAGCCTCCCTTCTGATATCAACCAATCATCACAGAGACGTAAATATTAGTTTGAACGTCTGCCGCTGCGCTGATAATGTACCAAGTACTTATGATGAGTAGCGATATTGAATATTTGATTGCCAACAATTTTACCAAGCTGTCATTCAAACAGTATAATATACAAATTTATGAGAAAACAGCCTAAGCTGGATATAGCAGTCGGCTTAATTAAATGGCGCAACAGGCAGTTCTCTTTTAACACTTTTAGGAAGGGATGGATGTTTGCTTCAAGTGATAGGCCAGGTAAGTGAAGTTATATTGCTGTATGTATGTCGTTTTCTTTACGTTTTCTGACTAAAAGCAACCAAAAAGCCATTTTAAAGTGGTTAAGCAAATAATAATAATAATTGGCAGGGATCCCAGACCAATACAATAAGTGTGCCTCCTCTATTTTAAAACCCACAAGCCGCCACTGCATGTAGGATGGCCGAACTTAAGGAGCTTCCCCTGGAACGTACGCGATCAGCAGCCGGCCGTTTTTTGTCTTATTGCAGCTCGTCTCTGTTCTAGACTTGCACAAACTACGTTGCAATGCAATCGTTTTCCCAAATGTAATTTATGTGAAAATATGAAGTCTGTAAACGCCCATTAACACAGGCCAGAGACGCTGTCAGAGAGTGAATCTGCGTCTCATTCAGAGCTTCTGCTGTTTGTTTCATTCAGGCATGTAGTATAATTTCACAAAACTAGCCAGAACATTCTGTTTTTGCTTCAAATAGGCTTATTATTAAATCAAATTATGTATATTAAATTATATAACTAAATGATATGAAATTATATACATGATATGTATATGAATTATATAACTAAAATTAAATAACTGTAATTTCAGATTTAGGTTAAATAAATTTGTCAGTCTTTATTTTTCTTCTTTTTAGTAAACAAATCAAAGAAAAAAATAAACAAATTCTACTGTTCCTAACATTCTGTATGTTGCTCAAAAACAAAAATGATTGTGTTCAGCTGAATTATTTTTTTTTTTTTACACAGTCATTTAAAAATAACACATTTTAGAGCTGTAACGACAATACCGTGAAACTGTGATATTTTTGCTTAAGGTTATCATACCGTCAACATCCCATACCGGCCCATGCCTAAGTAGGATTATAAAAAAAAATATGTGCTAATATTTAATTTAATTAAGTAGCCTATATAAAAATTGCAAAATAAATCTATCTATCAATACTTTTTTACTTAAAGGACAAAAAAATCGAGTACTTTGTAATTCACTCGAGTAAATGAAAAGGACGTACTTTTACTGGAGTAATATTTTATCATACGTATCTGTACTTTAACCCAAGTACTTGATTTGTGTACTTCGTCCACCACTGACCACTGATCACATATAACAAAAAATAACCATAGTTAGGAATAGGGGTGGGTGATATGCCCAAAATCTTATATCACGATATAAGGAATTTTATTTTTCACTTATAAAGGGGACGTATTAAATCTACAATATGACCCGCAGTTTAGCAGCATGATTTTATGGCAATCACATTGACATTGTGAACTGTTGAAAGACATAAAAAAAATTTAACTGAAAATTTTGTACCAGAGATTTCAGGCTTAGTGATGTAGAGTCGAGTTTGACTCACCCTCCTCATTGAGATTGAGGTTCTGAAGACTCTTATTGAGGGTTCGAGCAGTGGTGGCAGCTCTTAGGTTTGTATAGGAGTTCACTGATCGTAAACGAGGGATGGCAGGACTGTCCCTACCCGGGGTAACATTTCCTGTCTCTACACATACACGCACACAAAAATCAAGGCAGATGAAACATCAGATATACAACAGACCATGACTATGGTTTGATATGTGGAATAGATAGATAGATAGTACATTGCGTCATATACAGTACATTACTGTAAGCAGCATTTATTGCTGTTGTTTAAACTATAAATCACTAAGAAATAAAACAGTTATAAATAATTACCTGTGGAATTTGCAGGAGAGGGTACAGCATAGTTTTTCTCTTCCTCCATGAACTGCAGAGCCACAGTACAAAAATTACTCTCATACTGTTCGACTAGGTGACTAAGAGCAATGACCAGCTCCTAAACATGACAAAAAACAGGTAAATAAAAGTTATTGAATGTAAACAAAGCCATAGCAGGTCATCATGAGCCAATGCAGGTCATCTAAAGTCAGTATAGATCAACATGGGTCAGTTAGGTAAACAATAGACACAACAGATAAACATGAGTCAATGAAGGTAATCAAGAGCCAGTACAGGAAGACTGTTTTAATTACTTTTAATTTTGCTCTCACTAGCTCTTCTTAAAAAGGTCCTGCTGTGTGGCAAATGAAGTAAAAATATTCCATGTAGTAGTCGCTCAGTTAATATAATGCCATATATTCATTCTGTAATAATTAAAACTAATATAAAAAGTATTTAATGTCAACTACAACAATACAAGACATCACTCTTGTATTGTTGTAGTTGACATTAAATACTTTTTATATTAATAAATCAACACCAGTAAACATCAGTCAGTAGGCTACAGGTGAAAAGAGTCAATACAGGAAGACACATCTAACAACTGGTTAAACAAAACTGGAAAAAACAACAACAGTATAAGAACATGTGGGTTATAACAGAAACACATTCAAATCAGTTGAGATTGAATTAGCCAAAAATATTATAATCACTATTGAGCCGCAAACTGAAAAAGCCCATGACATTTTTATTTTTGCTAGGAACTTCAGTCAAGCAATTTTCCCCACCCTAAATTTCATAAACATGTTAAACTACATTACCAGAGGAGAGAATATGTTGGACCTTTACACAAACATCAGCAATGCAGGGTAATGCAGCTACCCCAGTTTGGATTTTGTAGACCACATCACTGCTATGGTAATTGCTGTATACAGGAAATGTACACTTCTCAAACGGACCAAACCTGTTGCAAAGCTGATTACTGGAGGCCAGAAGAAACAAGCTCAGCTTTAAAGGAGTCATGAAATGGAGAATCAAAATGTTCTTGATATTTATATGGATAAAAGCGTCTGCCAAATGCATAAATTATTATTATTATATGAGATTACTTACTCTCAAAGCTGACTAACATGCAATATTCTTTTCTACCCCTCTGAAATACCCAGATTTTGAAATCTGGAGAATTATGACGTCACAGTTCTGCTGTCGTATGTAATCAAAGAGGTGTGTTCCGAACAACTCGTTTGTCCATCAGCGATACAGCTGTTGAATAAAGATGTTGAGTAAGTCCATCAAACTCTGATGTTGTTCTGTTAGCGGATGTAAAGAAATTGCAAAACTGTGCAGAGCCTTTCTAAAGATCTGAGCTTTATAAATGCATGGCTAAAGTTTATTTTTAATAACATGCCTGAGGAACTGAAAGATTAAGTTTTTATTTGTTCTTTACATTTTGCATCGGACTGTTTTGTGAATTATTCTAAACATGCTGTTCATTTTCCACAACATCTTTTGAATCAAATCTCACATCAAATCAAGTTTTTGAGTTCTATTTTGAAATCTGGTGCAGAATTGTATAATGACAGCATTTTGCTCATTTAGATTATTTTCCTGACCGATAACCGAAGCTCATTAGTCGATCATTAAGCAGTAAGATTAGAATGTCTTTTTTTGTCACATCATACACCTGCAGCGCTTCTGTGAATGGAGAAAAACAGAAATGAAGTATATAAATGTAATAAAATAAATAAGACTGTGTGACAAGTATAGGCTACGCTTGTTTCTGTGAAAACTCATTCAAAACACATTCTATTTTTCTTTAAATCTTTATTTTATAAAATCCAACTAATCGTGCAGGCATCTCTCTCACACACAACATATGAGTTTTAGCATTGCTAACTTGACATTTCAGCCATTTACCTTCAAACTAAAATGCAGTCAACCAAACAGAAAAGTTACACTGCTCAATTTAAAAGGTCCACTGTAAAATCAGCATTTTATGTGGATATTGGAACACGAGTTAAGTTCAAAGCCTTGTTTGCATAATGAATCATTGTCTAGCAACCAAATGTTGCATGGCAAAAAAATTAAAACATTTGGAGCAAAACGTTTCAGTTTTGCTTTAAATAAATTAATTTTAGCTTGATGTTTGATGTTTTTTTTAATAAAAAATGACACTATAGCCTAATTTGTGTTTTGATTTTATAATTTAATATATAACTTTATAGCTACTTATTTTTCATTCTTGTTTTGTTCCGAATACAGTTAAATGTAAAGGATTTGTTGTGGAGTGAGGGGAACTAAATAGGCTATATAGCGTTTATAATGTTTGCAAACGTTTCGTTAAATTTACCATTATTTAATATACATTTACATTACATTATTTAATAATACATTATTATTGTTTTCAGCCGCCACATTTACCAATTTCAAGATTGGCAGCATATGAATGCTTCATGAACCACACATGAACCCTGTCATAAGTTGATTTGTGCACTCAGTTGTTTCTACGATAGATAGATTAATGAGGCGTGATTAAACCCGGTGTGTTTGTAACAAATGTCAAAACATTTAACCTATTAAGACACCAAGTGTATCGTCATGGTGCATGGCACGGCTGTGAACTGCGTCCAGGTGGTCCGTCTCATTTTGTTATGCCGTGGGATGCAAGAAATTTTTTTGGATGAAATTTCAACAATAAAATTGAAACAGAATTGTTTGAGTGTTGCTAATAAAATCAGTACATTATTTATTTATTTTTTAAGAAAAAAATGCTTTAGTTAGAATATTTTTATTATGCGAGTTGTATATATTTTATTATAGTTTATGTTACTGTTGCTATTATCAACCATTCACAACAATGGGTAGCTAGTGTTATCTTTTAGCTCTGTAGTTGGCTTTTAAGAAATTTGTTAACAGTAATTTGTATACAGATATTTGGTTACATTTACTTTGCTTTGCGTTGCAGATGGTTGTGTTGTTTCAATTTATTCTACATCAGGATCTGACAGTGCAATGATGTTAGCAGTTAGCCAATCACAGCAGTGGATGTTTACTTCCATTTCTGCAATGGAAAAGGTAGCAGCCCTTGAAATTGAGTGTGTTTCACAAAGAGTAAGAACGAGGATGGAAAATGATAATTTTTTACAAATATTGGACTTTTTTAGTGCAAAAAAATCTTTGCAAACTTTATAAACTAAACAATTATGAACAAAACAGCATCATGTATTTATGCATTGCTTAGTCCAAAGAACCGAAGCGCCATTCACACAGATTTAATTTAAAATATATATGAGACGCAGTGAAAAGGAATAAACCTCCACAAATTCGTGACGTGTTTTCTAAAAGTTTAAACTGTTTTAACTTTGCATGGCTTTCTATACATCTCTTGTGTGAGACGCGAGATGCACTGAATATGCGTTCTGTGTGAATGGCTTGGTTTCGGTTTTAACCCATTCAAGATCTTCTCCGCATTGAGCTTCTATATTTCTCTAATATTTTGAATGAATAACACAGCAGCGGAGCATCTCGTGGGCTAGACTAACAAAACATTAAAATGCAACAACGTCACTTACATCCTCACCGCATTTCACAACCCACTGATGACGCTCCCTGATGGACACCTAACATTCAAATGCAAATGTTTATTTTAAATTCGACTAATATTCATTCTTTATTCACAATCTCCTCATCACAGGCAGGCACAGCACTCGTTTCAGCATGTGTTCGTGTTTGTATGTGCCTATATTGTGCGCTATATCGAACAATTTTTCTATCGATATCGTACCGTTTTATCGCCCAGGCTTATTTCATAACCCATTTTTTAAAGGATTGTTTTTACTATATTGACTGGGGCACATGTAAAAAATACCTGGAGGAGTTTTGTCAGTGTCAGGACATATCAACAAGTGCACTGATTATGCAATTGTCTCTTTAGAGGGTCGCACACTCAGTGCAATCGAATCGATGGCAGCTCAAACTTGCAACTTAAAGACATGAAGTATCTACTGCTAATGTTTTGTGCCAAACAACACAGGAACACCTTCAGGGGTCTTGCGCAGTCCATGACTTGGCAGGTCAGTGCTATTTTGACAGCACAAGGAGGACCAACAGCATATTAGACAGGTGGTCATGTTTTGGCTCATCAGTGTAGTTTTCAATTAAAGTAAATTTGTCCCACATTGTTGTTAATATACATAATGACTTCACCCTAGGCTAAAAGATTGTGTATTGAGCATTTTTCAGCAAATGGTTGTCGTCAATCCACATGCAAGCACAGCAATAGCCATGGTTCACTGTGGTGACCATACTCCTCTGATGTTCCCTTTAAATCTGGAAATAAGGTAGCCCTTAGGTATCATAAAGGTAAAATAAAGCTATATACGGATCTACACACACACTTCAACACCTGAGGCACAAAGAGCATGTGGCAGGGCATACAGGCCATTACTGACTACAAGACTGCATCTAAGCCTGTCAACAGTCAACATTTTACCCATCTGATGTGTTGAATGACTTCTATGCACTGTTGCATAGAATGCACTTAACAACACTCCTGGAAAGAAGTCTGCTGTCCACGGCAGAAGAACTTTATTAGAGGTTGATTAATGTAAAGCCACTCAACCTGGAAAGATTCCTAGTCAGATGCTCAGGGACAGTGCAGTCCAATTCACAAATGTCCTCAGAGTAATCTTCAACATTCCTCTGAGCCAGGCAACTGTCTCAGTATTCTTTAAGTTGATGACCATCACATCAGAATCAGAATCAGAAGAGCTTTATTACCAAGTATGTTTACACACACAAGGAATGGAATGAAGAAGAGCTTCCAGCAGTGCGAAGAGAAGTACAAAACGATAGTGCAGACATACAGTACATAGGAATAACACAGTAGGGATGTAATATAACACTAATATAATAAAAAAAGAAAAATTGAATAATGTACTATATACAGAAATAGAAGTATAGGAAAAAATTTAATTGTTTAGATAAATGTACAGATATGTTTATTAGTGTGCAGATAGATATGTTATTTACAAAGTGTGCAGTTTAATATAAATATACTATGTTAGTTGTATAATTTTGAAAGCTTAATTGTTTAGACTGAGTATAGCCTGTGGGAAAAAAAACTGTTCTTGTGCCTGGCTGCTCTGGTGCTCTGTAGTGCCAACCAGAGGGCAACAGTTGAAAGAGAGAGTGAGCTGGGTGTGTGGGGTCCAAAGTGATATTCTTAGCCCTTTTCCTCAATCTGGAAGTGTAAAGATCTTGGAGGTTGGGCAGGGGGGCACCAATAATCCTCTCAGCAGTCCTGACTGTCCGTTGTAGTCTCTTGATGTCTGATTTGGTTGCTGAACCAAACCAGACAGTTATGGATGAACACAGGACAGACTCAATGATAGCAGAGTAGAACTGTTTAAGCAGCTCCTGTGGCAGGTTGAATTTCCACAGCTGGCAAAGGAAATACAACCTCTGCTGGACCTTTTCACAATTGGAGTCAATGTGAGTGTCCCACTTCAAGTCCTGAGAGATAGTGGTGCCCAGGAAACTGAATGACTCCACTGCAGTCACAGTGCTGTCCATGATGGAGAGTGGGGGGAGAGCAGGGGGCTTCTCCTGAAGTCCACGATCATCTCCAAAGTTCTGAGCGTGTTAAGCTCCAGGTTGTTAAGACTGCACCAGACAGCCAGCTCTTTAACCTCCTGTCTGTAAGCAGACTCGTCTCCATCCTTGATGAGGCCGATGACTGTAGTGTCGTCTGCGAACTTCAGGAGCTTGACAGAGGGGTCTTTAGAGGTGCAGTCATTCGTGTAGAGAGAGAAGAGCAGTGGGGAGAGAACACATCCCTGGGGGGGCGCCAGTGCTGATGGTGATAGTCCTGGATGTGAGTTTGCCCAGCCTCACTAGCTGCTGCCTGTCTGTCAGGAAGCTGGTGATCCACTGACAGATGGAGGTGGGCACGGAGAGCTGGGTGAGTTTGTCTGAGAGAAGGTCAGGCATGATGGTATTGAAGGCCGAACTGAAGTCCACAAATAGGATCCTTGCGTAATTCCCAGGTCTGTCGAGGTGTTGCAGGATGTAATGCAGTCCCATGTTGACTGCATCATCCACAGACCTGTTTGCTCTGTAGGCAAACTGAAGAGGATCCAGCAAGGGTCTAGTGATGTCCTTCAGGTAGGCCAGGACCAGTCTCTCAAGTGACTTCATGACCACAGATGTGAGAGCGACAGGTCTGTGTAGTCGTTAAGTCCAGTGATTTTGGGCTTTTAGGGGACCGGAATGATGGTGGAGCATTTGAAGCAGCAGGGAACTTCACACAGCTCCAATGATCTGTTGAAGATCTGTGTGAAGATGGGGGCCAGTTGGTCAGCGCAGACTTTTAAACAGGCAGGTGAAACACCATCTGGGCCAGAAGCTTTTCTAGATTTCTGCTTCCTGAAGACCCGGTTCACATCCTCTACACAGACCTTAAACACAGGTTGAATGGTGGGGGAGGGAGGGAGGTTGCAGGGGTGGTAGGTGAAGGTGTGAAGTGCAGATCAGAGCGGATGGGGGGTGGTAGACGATCCTTTCCAAATCTGCTGTAAAACACATTCAGATCATCAGCCAATTGTTGATTCTCCACAGACTGTGGGGATGGTGTCTTGTACAAAGTGATGTTCCTCAGACCAGTCCATACCGATGCTGGATCGTTTGCTGAAAGCTCTTTCCTCAGCTTTTCTAAGTAGTTTTTTTTAGCCACTCTGATCTCTTTTGTTAGTCTGTTCCTGGCCTGGTTATACAAGATTTTATCCCCACTTCTGTAAGCATCCTCTTTGGCGTGACGAAGCTGTTTGAGTTTCCCAGTAAACCACGGTTTATCATTTTTAAATGATAAGAATGTCCTGGTAGGGATGCACATATCTTCACAGAAACCGATATATGATGTTAGTCTCTGTGAGCTCGTCCAGATCGGGGGCAGCAGCTTCAAAGACGCTCCAATCAGTGAGGTCAAAACAAGCTTTTAAATCCTGCTCTGCTTCATTCGTCCATCTTTTTACAGTCCTTAATACAGGTTTAGCGGATTTCAGTTTCTGCCTGTAGGTCGGAATAAGATTAACTAAACAGTGATCAGAGAGCCCCAAAACTGCCCATGGAACAGAGTGATATGCAATCTTGTTAGGTGTGGTGTAACAGTGTCTAGTATATTACTGGTCTTACTGTGGGACAGTATGTGCTGCTTGGATTTTGCAGTTCCGGGAGAGATTGATGTTAAAAATCCCAAGAATGTAAAATAGAGAGTCTGGGTACATTTGCTCCATTTCAGTTATTTGTTCGGCCAGTTGTTGCATCGCGGCGCTCACGCACGCGTCTGGAGGCATGTACACATTCACGAGAATGAAAGAGGAAAACTCCCGCGGTGAGTAGAAAGGTTTACGGTTTATGATGAGTGCCTCTAAATTAGGACAACATATCTTTTTCAGTGTTGTTACATCTGAACACCAACTTTTGTTGATGTAAAAACACAATCCACCACCTCTGGTTTTCCCCGTTAATTCCGCGATGCGATCCGCTCTGAACAGCTGGTAGCCTGGCAGATGAAGCGCGTTGTCCGGAATGGGTTCACTCAGCCAGGTTTCAGTGAAGCACAGTGCAGCAGAGTTTGAAAAGTCCTTGTTGGTGCAGGTGAGGAGAAGTAGTTCATCCGTTTTGTTAGGAAGGGAACGGACATTCGCGAGATGAATGCTTGGGAGCGCAGTCCGAAAGCCGCACGCGAAGAGCTTCACCAGGGCACCGGAGCGTTTCCCTCTTCTGCGACTGCACGTGCGTTTGAACAACACCGCTGTACCTCCGACTAGAATGTCCAACAAAACGTCCGAATAATCAAAAACCGGAAAAATATTGTCTGGGGTGTGCTGCTTAATGTTAAGCACATGTGCGTAAGAAGAAAATAACGTCGTGCCCTAATGACCATTGTCCTATTGCACTTACACACATACTTATGAAGTTCTTTGAGAGGATTTTCAAAGACTACATTAAGTTTCCCTCCATATTCAACACCATATAGTTTATAAAACATGCCCTTGGCCTGTTTTTCTTACCTGGAAAACAAGGACACCTATTTAAAAATGATGCTCATTGATTTCAGCTCAACACTGAACACAATCATCCCTCAAAAGCTGACTGAAAAGCTGGACAATCTGGCCCTTTCAGTGTAAACAGGACTATGTAACAGTATAGAAGGACTATATAACAGAGAAACCACAGTGGATTTCGATTGCCTGCAAAACCTCCAGCACAATCATGTTGAGCGTGCACCTGCATCCACCAGACCAATATCTTCTTTTATGTTCAACAGAACAAAGTCAGTCATAAAGGTTTGGTTTTTGATTGTTGGGTGCGCTTTTCCTTTAAGACATAATTTTATGTGAAAACTCGCCAGGATAGGCATTTTTACTACATTTTGTAGATGCAATACATAGTGAAAGAGAATTCAATGTGCTACTCACAAAGGATTGTACCTGGAGAATTAACATCATCTTCATAATATCTCCCCCATCCTCACCACCTTCTACGGGGGCACCAACAGCTGAAGTACTGCCTGGCATGGGAACTCTAAAGCTAACCACCAATTTCAAATCCCTTTAGCAGACAGTAAAGACAGACAAAAAATTACTGGAACCTCTGTCCCAACAATCCATGTTATTGTGCACTGTCTGTCCAACATCACTGTGTTTTATACTGTGTACTTTACGATGTTCGAAAATGTCCTGTGTGTACTGAGGTTATAGTCTTAAATTTGAAATATATTTATATCAAATATGAGCCAGGATCTGTAAGAGAAACACAATGTTGTTCACTCATTTACTGTAAACATATGGTTGACAATAAATGAAAATGGCAATAATTGCTGACATGACTTGACAGCATGTTTGGACAAAAGAATGGGAGCAGAATGTTGCTGTCAACCACTATGTGAGAAAATCATGATTCATAAACAATCCCCAGTTCCAAGAGGCACAGTTCTAACTAGGGCTGTGAATCTTTGGGTAGACAGCGAATCGATTAGATTCACGATTCATACTGTAGGTTTTCGATTCCATTCAAGAACGATTTTTGCAAATTCAGAACGATTCAATTCGATTCACAATTAAATTCGATTCGATTCTGCATTCTTTAAGTGCATTCACAGGATTATTTAAATCCTGTGGACTGTTTGTTGTGGTTTCTTCCCCTTGTGTTGGTTTAGCCTGTCTAATTATTAGTTAATCACCTCATTGTGCTCACCTGTTTGTCCCTCGTTAACTGCCCTATATCTGTTCCTGTCTCTTGTGTTCTAGTTTGTCGGTTATTATGAATGTTACCCCGAGTGTGTGTGTGTGTGGGTGTGTGTGTGGGTGTGTGTGTGTGTGTGTGTGTGTGGGTGTGGTGTGTGTGTGTGTGGGTCTGTCTGGCCTTGTTGTCGCTACATTAAGATCTTAGTTGTACCTTGTCGTCCTCGTCATCCTGCCTGCCTCCACACACCTGGACCGTGACAGAATAACCGACCCCAAAAAAAAAGTAAAGTATAGCGGCGTCTTTCCCTTTGTTTGTTTTTTCCGGTTTTTGTCAGTTTTTATTTTTTTGTTATGGATTACCCCGCCTTCCAAATTCTCCTGCTGGAGCAGGGGGAACGCTCGCTTGAGGACCACACAAACAACTTTCTGTCCCTGGCTCACCTCACGCACTACCCGGACAACTGCCTCTGCACGTTCTACCAGGTTGGACTTAACGCCACCACACGAGCGCAGTTGCCCGGGGAAGGTCCTCGAGAGAGCTTCACCACCTTCGTCGAGTGGGTGCTGGTGTCCTGCAAGTCCAAGCTAACTGTGGGCATCGCTGACGACGACACCAGCCCCACTCCGGACCCTGAGCCCAGCCCACCATCTCCCCGCGGTACGGAGCATAAACCTGAGCCCACCGATGACGGAGAGCCATTTCATGAGAGGAGCTCCGCTTCGGCATCATGGCTGAGGCATATGAGCGACTATGGAGGGGATACTGGGGCAAATGAGGCGGGGACCTGCGGAATCCATGTTTAGCCAGGAAGGGCTCCTGTGTTCGTTTAGCACAGAAGGGCTCATGATGTTCCGTTTTGCGACCAGGAAAGGATCCTGATGTTTATTTAGCCAGGAAGGGCTCCTTGATCCAGTCCAGCCCAGGAAGGATACTGATGTTAGTTTCAGCCAAGGAAAGGCCCACTGATGTTTTGTTTAAGACCAGGAGGGGCCTGATCCCCAGTTTCCAGCCCAGGAGGGATAGGAGGTTTCGTTTAGCCCGAGAAGGGCTCCTGATCCCCAGTCCAGCCCAGGAAGGGCTCCTGATGTTTCGTTCAGCCCAGGAAAGGCTCCTGATGTTTTGTTTAGCCCAGGAAGGGCTCCTGATCCCCAGTCCAGCCAGAAGGGCTCCTGATGTTCGTTAGCACGGAAGGTCCTGATCCCAACCACCAGTCCAGCCCAGGAGGGCTCTGATCACCAGTTATAGCCAGGAAGGGTGCTCCTCGCGTCCCGGTTCGCACAGAACGGGCTCAGCCAAGAGCTATCTCAAATGCCCGCCTTCCCACCCGCTCCGGCCTCCTCCAGCATCATCATGGTCGGAGTCTCCCTCGCCTCCACCTCCGAGGCCTGGACTCTGCCTCGGTCCATAGACCCAGTGGCTCCACCACGGCTCCTAGCTCCCTCCTCTCCACCGAGGCCCGGCAGTCCACTAGCTCCGCCGAGCTCCCTCGTCCCTCCGGCTCCGCCTTGGTCGGGCGTCAACCCGCCATTGCCTCTGGACTCCTCTCCTCTGGCTGCAGCTAGTCGCTCTGTCCTACCGGCTCCGTTGAGCTCCTTCCTCCCGTCAGCTCCACCTTGGTCCTCAGCCGCTCCGGCTCCACTGCGGATCTCCGCCTCCACCTCGGTCGCAAGAGCCCTCGGCTCCACCCTGGCCCCCCAAATCCTCGGCATCCCCCTGGCTCGTTGGCTCCCCGTCTCGGGCTTCTCCTCCACCTGCTCCGCCGCCGTTGGTCGGCACCCTGGAGTCGGCAGCCATCCCTCCTCCATGGCTCCTCCCACCGTCAGCTCCACCGTGGGCCGCTATTATAGCCGTGGCCAGGGTCCCACCTGGCTCCTCCTGCTCTGGTTCCCTCCTGTCGTCTCCCTGGCTCCTGCCTCCATCGTCACCTCCCTGGACTCTGTTAGCTGTCCTCCTCCTGGAAGTCCGTCCTCCGCCGAAACCTCCACCTCTCTACTCTGCCTGCCAGCCCTTTGCCTTCCACTGTCACCATCATGCATCCACTGCTTTGTCCTCCTCCGCCTCCTCTGGTTCTACGGTGCGAGGAAGCACCATTCCGGAGGGGGAGTAAGGTAACACCTGGCGGATGTTTGATGGTGGTTTATTCCATTGTGTGTTTAGCCATTAATTATTAGTAATCACATCATGTGTACACCTGTCTGTCCTCGTAACTGACCTATATCTGTTCCTGTTCTTGCATGTTCTAGTCGTCGGTTATTATGAATGTACCCCGGATTGTGGTCTCTGCCTTGTCGATACCATTAAAAGGTCCTTATTTGTATCTTGTCGTCCTCATCATCCTGCCTGCCTCCACACACCTGGACCGCCCCCAGACCAGGGGGCAAATTGCACAGCAGCCTTTATGGTTAGAGAACAATAGGTTAGAGAAAGAAGAAAATAAACACTTTTGTCCATTGTTAGATGATAGTTTAATGATGCTATGGCATATGTAGAACTGTATGTAAGCCAAGATTTAAAAAGAAGAAAGTATTATGCATAGGCTAACATTTTGTCACACCAGTGGCGTAACCATAATTTCAGAAGTGACAAATGTCAAATAAAAGAATTGTATGAAGGTATTATTATGAATGTTTTTTTATTTTTTTTTTACAAGGATTATTTTCTTATCTCTTACTTTGAATTTTCTATGAGAAATCAAATACAGTGCTGGACAATAATCAATCATTGTAATCTATCATTTTTTCCTAATGGCAATTTTATAATAGTTTTATATACTACAAACAATTATTTCAATTTTCTGCTCAAGAACAAGGTAGAAAAAAAGTACAAACCCGATTCCAAAAAATTTGGGACACTGTACAAATTGTGAATAAACACAGAATGCAATGATGTGGAAGTTTCAAATTTCAATATTTATTCAGAATACAACATAGATGACAAATCAAATGTTTAAACAGAAAATGTATAATTTTAAGGGAAAAAAAAGTTGATTTTAAATTTCATGGCATCAAAAAAGTTGGGACAAGGCCATGTATACCACTGTGTGGCATCCCCTCTTCTATTTATAACAGTCTGCAAACATCTGGGACTGAGGGGACAAGTTGCTCAAGTTTAGGAATAGAAATATTGTCCCATTCTTGTCTAATACAAGCTTCTAGTTGCTCAACTGTCTTAGGTCTTCTTTGTCGCATCTTCCTCTTTCTGATGCGCCAAATGTTTTCTATGGGTGAAAGATTTGGACTGCAGGCTGGCCATTTCAGTACCAGGATCCTTCTTCTACGCAGCCATGATGTTGTAATAGATGCAGTATGTGGTCTGGCATTGTCATGTTGGAAAATGCAAGGTCTTCCCTGAAAGAGACGACGTCTGGATGGGAGCATATGTTGTTCTAGAACTTGGATATACCTTTCAGCATTGATGGTGCCTTTCCAGATGTGTAAGCTGCCCATGCCACACGCACTCATGCAACACCATACCATCAGAGATGCAAGCTTCTGAACTGAGCACTGATAACAAATTGGGTTGTCCTTGTCCTCTTTAGTCCGGATGACATGGCGTCCCAGTTTTCCAAAAGAACTTCAAATTTTGATTCGTCTGACCACAGAACAGTTTTCCACTTTGCCACAGTCCATTTTAAATGAGCCTTGGCCCAGAGAAAACGCCTGCGCTTCTGGATCATGTTTAGATATGGCTTCTTTTTTGACCTATAGTGTTTTAGCCGGCAACGGCGAATGGCACGGTGGATTGTGTTCACCGACAATGTTTTCTGGAAGTATTCCTGAGCCCATGTTGTGATTTCCATTACAGTAGCATTCCTGTATGTGATGCAGTGCCATCTAAGGGCCCGAAGATCACGGGCATCCAGTATGGTTTTCCGGCCTTGACCCTTACGCACAGAGATTGTTCCAGATTCGCTGAAACTTTGGATGATATTATGCACTGTAGATGAAGATAACTTCAAACTCTTTGCAATTTTCTCTGAGAAACTCCTTTCTGATATTGCTCCACTATTTTTCGCCGCAGCATTGGGGGAATTGGTGATCCTCTGCCCATCTTGACTTCTGAGAGACACTGCCACTCTGAGAGGCTCTTTTTATACCCAATCATGTTGCCAATTGACCTAATAAGTTGCAAATTGGTCCTCCAGCTGTCCTTATATGTACATTTAACTTTTCCGCTTATTGCTACCTGTCCCAATTTTTTTGGAATGTGTAGCTCTCATGAAATCCAAAATGAGCCAATATTTGGCATGACATTTCAAAATGTCTCACTTTCAACATTTGATATGTTATATATATTATACTGTGAATAAAATATAAGTTTATGAGATTTGTAAATTATTCCATTCCTTTTTTACTCACAATTTGTACAGTGTCCCAACTTTTTTGGAATTGGGTTTGTACTTTATAGTTTTTGTACTGTAATAAATGATATGTCAATTAGCACTGCATCATTCATAAGTTTATTGTCTTAACGTTTCACCAGTTTATTCTGCTTTTTATTCAGCTTAGCTGCAGATATAAAGCCTGGCACATCTTAAGTTCTATGAGCACAAGATCACTTCTCTTTCAGTGAGAAAACTTCATCTCATTTTCATAAAATAAAATGCAATAGCTATTTAACTTTTCCTCTCCATCGGCAAATGATCATTCTGAAAGAAAACGCGCCCGATGTCTGCTATAGCAACAAAGCTACTTTCATGCATCTGATTATCAGATAAACCTTGCGCTTTTATTTCAAGGTTGTTGTTAATGCTGTGGTTATTTTAAAGTTTCCTTCGTACATTCGGTGAAGACAATTGGTAAAACACAGTTATTTCACTGGGAATGTGCGTATACTTAGACAAGTAGTAAAATACTTCACTTTAGGCATTACTGGCCACGAGTATAAGGAGAGTCACACATCAACTGTCAATTGTCAGTGAGACGAACGAAGTCACAGACGGTAAATAGGGGAGCGCGTGAAGGAGAGATGCGAGGGCACGAAAACTTTCAAGGTCTCCATTAATTCGTGCTTGTAGTAATTTAATGTGCATATATTTTTAAAGTATTGAATCGCTATAGAAATCGCGATTTATTCGATTCTTAGCATTTTAAATCGATTAAAATTCGAAATCGACGATTCACAATTCAAAATCCATGTTTCAAGATTGATGCATATGCATCGTCAGGGTTCGTAATCGATGCATCGATAAAACGAGTGAACCGTTACACCCCTAGTCTGACATTAGAACCAGACTAAGACTATAATGGAAGTGATGAAATTCAATAAACTTGCCTTTTATCCCCCCGATGGGGACTTTCCCTCATAATGAGTTGTGCTAGCATCATGGCCACATTATGATCAATGGTGGTAGAATGATCGGTTCTCTCAGCAGAATTCCCCACAAATGTACCCAACGCAAACACAGCTGCACACCGCACCTGCGAATGAGAACAATACAAAGCATAAATGAACAGCCTTGGTCAGGGTTATTGAAGGAAGGTAGCACTCTTTTTTGAGCATATATTAAAATAATTTATTTTGAGGTACATATCCTGGTCAGGAATAGACTTGGGAGTACACAGAAAAACAGAGAAAACAAGAAATGTATGTAAGGTTTGTAATGCATTATAGCAGGTTAATGTTCATGGATTAAGTTCTGAATTTGCAAGGCACTGTAAACATAAACCATATAAATACTTGAAAATCTAAATTAAGCAACATCTACAAGAATTAAACTGGCCAACGTTCAGAACCTCTGGTATAGGATCAGACAGGAGACTGTAGAGCTTCTCATGGGCACTATCTCGAACTCCACACCAACGTGCAGAATCAAAATTCTGCCAGATTCGGCCCAAACAGATTGCCACCCACTGCCTCAGAAGAGGATGAGGGTCAATGAGCTGCTCCAGACAGATTGCAATCAGGTTACCCTGCAGACATGCCTCCTGATGAAAAGAAAGGACAATGTTTTTTGTTTTTTTTAAAGATTATTCTATAAGTTCTAACCTTGTAAAACAATAATATGTTCAAAACATCCTATAATATTCATATTTACTTTTCAAGTTTGTCTGTAAACCCTATGGTAAGTTAACGTAAGGTAAGCTCACACTATACAACTTTTGGCTGGATTTTGCTGTCGCAGACAGATTTCCACAGTCTGCGACAAAATCTGCGATGCTTTTGTGTGTGCTGCTGCTCGTTAGGTGGGCAGCTCAGCAAACATGATCGAAGCCTGTCGAGCAGTCAAAGATGCTGCCACATTTTCAAATTGTTTAAAAATTATTGCCATGTGATCTTGTAGTGTGTGCGATACAAAGACAAGGTGGAACTAATCTAGCCAATCAGAGTGCGGATGATATAAATGGAAGAATCTTGTAATAAATTTCTAGGTAAATTTATGTGAGAAAGCATTTTCTTTTTTCACTGTTGGTCAGGACTGCCTCTCGACCAAATGTTTGTCATTTGTATACCTCCTCAATGTTGTGTGTGCTATGACAAGACGATGAGAGATGACAAGAAACCTTGTTGTGGAGTGTGAGCACCACAGCAATTCAGGTAGTCTTACAGTCCTGAAGTGAGAGCTTGCCCAAAGTTTTAATCTTTAGGAATGTATGTGCTGATCCATTGCTAGTCAGTCAGTCAGACAGACAGATAATATGTGCTGATTCTTTGCCACACTAATCATCTTGACCACCATCTGCTTTTATTTCTGTTTCATCTTTATACCTGTCCTGTGTTGTAGTTGTTGACAATGACAGCAAGGATGAAGACTGCCATGGTTCGATGCTCAGCCTGGATAAAGAATCAGGAGTCAACAACTATATCCATAGTTCATGGATATACACTTCATTTAATTAACAGTGTCAATCTTATTTTCACTGTCCATCCATGATTTGATTGGTCAAAAGTACACAAAATTCCAACTGAAAACAAAGAATAGTCTGAACTCTGCAAATATGGCGCAGCAGATTAAGTAAACAAAACAGATTTTGTTTTGAACAAAGTGGAAAATGATTCAGTGCTATCTGTAAGATACTCACGGGCATGTACGAGTCAGCCAGTACTGACAGGAAGTACTTGTGTCCATTGTCTTTTACAAGATCAGCTTGGCATGACTACAGAAAAGAGAAAGAGAAAAATCAGGAGGGAGAGTCGGCGAGTGTAAAAGAAGGAATTGAAGGAGTGACAACAATGTTACAAAACACCATCCTAACTGCTGACAACAGTTTCTCCCAATCTTGCTGTCTGATATAAACTTCTTACATCTGAGTTTTCTCGGAGTCAGAGTTGTAAAACACTTATATACTCCCCTAATTCAAATTTAACTACAGCACGTGAGACATCACTGATACCAATAACACAATAACAGAGCCTGGAATGACCAGAGAGAGATGGAGAAAATCTATTTGTCCCATCTCAAACAGAATGTGTGTTGGAGGATAGTGTGGGCAAGACGGAAAGGGCAAGTTGTACTATTGCCTGCTTGTGCTCTCTATTTCATCTGGTGATTTTTTAAGTGCCATGTGCTATTGTGAACACACCAATGACACACACTGACCAGAATGGACCAGAATGCAGAATCCTGAAAAAATGTATCATGTTTTGAGACAAAATTTTAAGCAGCACAACCATTTTCAACACTGATAATACTAGGAAACCCCACTTAACCCAAATTGGGTACATTGATTTCTGAGCCCATGTGATGAACGACGACTAGAGGAATATCTATATTAAAGCATGCGCATTAAAGGGTAATTATCCCACTTTATATTAAGTGGCCCTAATACCTGTGTACTTACATAGTAACTGTGTACATAGTATGTAACCACAGTGTAAGTACATATTGGTACATAGTATCTACAGCTGTAATGTTTGTGTAACTACACATATGTAACAACCCACTGAATGGTATGTGTAAAAACAAATGTGTAACAGGACATTGACAACAACACTTTTTGGTAATGAAAGTACAAACGTGTAACAGGACTAACAGCACTTTTTACACTTTATATTAAGTAAACAATTACTATTGGTTTACCATGTAATTACTCTGATGTTAAACAGCAGCAGCCAGTAAGTTAGGCTTCACATATAAATTGTGGATGGTGTCCAGAATGTTACACTTTATATAAAGTGGACAGTTCCTGAGGAGTTACCACGTAAGTACACTGGTATTACAGTGGTGCACCAAAAAAAACACAAAAACCTCTCACCAACTTGAGATCCAAAAAAAACTCCCGCCCCCCTCCGCCTCCTCCCCCCGCTCGCACACTGTCCGCGAATCTCTCTCCCTCACCCCTCCAAAACTCCTGCACCTTCCCCCCACGCCCCCACACCCCTGTCCCCGTCCACTGTTATATTCCAATGTGATTGTCAAAATTTGTGGTGCATTATGTTTTACTTTTTCATAAAAGTTTAAATTTGGTACACTTGTACCGTTTGGGCCCTGAACATTTTTAGACCTTGGTCACGCAAACACCTTTTGGTTGCCATGGCGACCATTTTACTTTCTGCAATAACCAAATTATGTATTTTGTGTCATATTTCTTGAACCAAACATGCTAACACAGAAATGGTGGTCTACCAATATATTTGATGGTCAAGGGGGATTACAATTGATAACCATATGCTTTCCTACTACTTGTTTCCCTTCTGTTTTCAGTTTTTATAACCATTTCTTACTTGTAATTTGTTGTTTTTTAGAATGTAAGTTTGGTAGTGTTATTATTTTAGGATTACTGATAAACTACTGTTATTTGATTTGTATTAATTGTATTTGTTATTTATTTTAATTTGAGTTAAATTATGTCTGAATTTATTATGTCTGTATATGTCTTTTATTAAGTTTTTAGTTTTATTTAATTTAAATTATTTTAATTCTTCAACAAACTAAATGGAAATGAAATATATACATTGAATTTATAAATGTGTGTGTGTGTGTATATTATATATATATATATATATGTATGTAGGTGTGTATGGTTGTACATACTCATATGTAGTTGTTTTTTTTGGTGTTTGGCTTAGTGTTATGTTAGAAACATTATTATACTCTTATACCTTTTGTTCTTTACTATTTTGAATTATTTTTAGCTTTATTTTTAGTTTTTCATTTAAACGTTAAGTTTTGAAATTTTGTTGTATGAATTTGTCATTTTTATTTAATTTCTTTATTTTTAAAATGCGTATAGGCAGTATTTATAAAGTTTTAGCTTTTAGATTTGGATCTGTTTTTAGTTTTAATACTACAATTGATTGCTTCCATTGTCCTCATTTGTAAGTCGCTTGGATAAAAGCATCTGCTAAATGAATAAAAGTAAAAAATAAATATATTCCACACAACTGTTCAGTTGAATAGTTAAGGTGAAATCAGTGACCGTGAGAAGGAACGCACAGCATCACAATTGTCCATATTTATGCCTATTTATTTCTCTTCTTTGATACTTGACTAAATATTTTATTCAGAGACATGTATATTTTTCAAGAACACAATCAATATTTCAGATATATATACTATATATATATATTATAGTAGAGTATACTAATAAAATCCTCGCATTCAGTATGTCTTTACTTACTTCTCATGCAGAATCAGGTAGGCAGTTGTACCTAAGTGTTTGCTTAATACATTGTTTCTGTTGTTTAGATTTTTATTTGCTTTTAAGAATGATTATTTAATTTACTATTTTTATTTTTATTCTTTCGTTATAATTTGTATTTTCATTGCACATATTTGTAATTAGAATAAAAGTCGTCGGCTAAGAAGAAGCTTTTGATTTTGTATTGCTTGTTTACTGCACTTAAGTGGCAAACTGTCCCGCCGTAGTTTCGATTTGAGCCATTTGCATGCTATAGGCTTTTGTTGTGCTAATTGTCAAGGTGTCCACAACTGTATTCACTCAAGAGTTGATAAGCTGTGCATTTATTTGTTATCTGTGCACTGATGTGGAATACCTGTGACTCTACCTGTGCAAATCCACCAAGCAAGGACACCGACAAGGCACTTAGGTATCTTTTATTTTCCTTTCGGCACACACTCTCCTCCTTACACCTTCTTTTCCCCCACATCCATCATGTGTTTCCAATACATTCTTGTTTTTTTCTCAACAACGCTCTAACATCAAATGCAGACAGCAATGCAATCTTGCTAACCTATCTACACCTCTTCTACTGCACCCATCTCTTTTTTCCTGTGGGTCTCTGGAATTGTCAGTCAGCTGTCAACAATGACTTCATTCCATCCATTGCTTCTCAATCTACTCTTGGTATCTCAGGCTTTAATGGCACCTGGATTCGTCCAGAAGGCTCAGCAACCCCTGCTGCTCAACTAATGCTTCTTTGTGAACATCAGTCCAAACTCAGGGCAGCAGAGACAGAATGGCACAAATCAAAAGATCCATCTGTCCTAAGTATATATCAGTCTTTGTTTTCATCTTTCTCTGCTGAAGTCCATACTGCCAAAACTTCATATTTCCACAACAAGATCAACAGCACTTCAGACACATGTAATCTCTTCAAAACATTCAATTCCCTCCTCTGTCCCCCTCCACCACCTATTTAACAGCTGATGATTTTGCTGCATTATTCACAGACAAAACTAAAACCACCAGTAGTCAGTTCTCAGCTCTACACACACAGGAACTCAAACCAACCGCATCCAATGCTAAAACTCCCCTCTCCTCCTTCTGTCCCCTCACTGAGGCAGAAGTATCTAAATTTCTCCTTGCCAGCCATCCTACAACAAGCCATCTAGACCCAATCCCCTCACACCTCCAAGCAATCTCTCCAACACTTTTACCAGCACTCACACACATCAACACATCTCTCCTCACAGACACCTTCCCCACTGCATTCAAGCAGACTCGGATAACCCCACTGCTCAAAAAAAACAACATTAAACACTTCTCTTATAGACAGATACAGACCCGTCTCTCTCCTTCCAACTCTATCGAAAACCTTAGAAGTCGTTTGGTTTTCAACAGGTAATCATTATTGTTACAGCATCCAACCCAGCTGGACATTAACAATGGTTCCGAAAGCAGCCATTCACCTGATCGTTTACTGTTGGTCACTGAAAGCCTGCGCGATGTAGAAACGCTGAATTCCAGAATCATTGTTTCATTCCGCTGGATACTAATCTGGCCACTTTTGCCACTGTAAATCATCAGATCCGTCCTGTAGCATCCTCTCCTTCACTGGGCATCACAAGAACGCATTTGCATTGATTGAAGCCTATCTCATCAGTTAGGTCTTGTCACGGTGGCGTAAAGATGAAAGACACCAGATACTTTGATCCCTGAGAAACAGACAATACAAACTACACGGGCACCAATCTATCAGAGTGGAGGTGCAAGGAAACGCGCTCCTCTAACATATTCCTCATTCCTTTTCATCCACTTCCTTCCCCTTACCCATCCTCCCTCCACTTGGTTCACTAAGAATGGTCAATAGTATAATGTTCTACATGAATGCAAGTAATATTCACAGTCATGTTTGGTATCATTTGAAATGTCTCAGTGCGACTGGTACAATGGTCTCATTTATACAGAAGTAAACTAAAAGTTAATAAAGATTTGAATATTTAGAGATATTTTGCTTACTGTAATGGGAGTGCCCTCTACCAGGGTCTTCCATGTAAATTACATTCTGTTCCCATTGAGGTGTAAACTACCCAGGTTTAGGACCTGGGTTAATGCAAATTCCAATTGTTTGTACATGCCTCCACTTGGGGGATGTTTTATCTTGATTTTGTATTTAAAGGATTGCAGCAAAAGAGTCGGTGCGATTCTGTAGCCAGAAAGCCCGTAGTATGAAGTGTGTCCACACACTTCACACTATGTATTTTTCTAAAAGGTCAGGTATGCATTTTACTCTTAGATTCGTTTTTGAGAGTTTGATGTCTTGTATTGATTTGATATTTTTGAATTGGCTATGTAATTGGCATAATACATATTTACCTGACTGATAATAAATTGTTACATTTGATTTTATTCTGACCTACTCTGAAATTATTTTTTTAAGTAGATTAAGTGAAGGTGTATGTTACCGCAAATCTGTGTCCAGCGTTAGTACATACTGAATCTCAGGTTAGATGGAGTATGGGGCACATCAGGTGAGATTATAGATTTCCGACTAACCGCTTGACCTTAGTTTAAGTTGTTAGCAGTTTGCATTAACTGTGGGGGGATAACAAACCTTCCTGTGGGTAGCTCGCATTGTTCGGGCCATAGTGTCATAGCTAACAATCCATAACTCTGGTTATTGTCTCAGCTTTATTCAAGTTGTTATGTAGTTAGAATAACTATAGGGGGCTAGGTAAAAACACTACTGAAATCTAAGCATATTTCATAGTGCTAGCCATAACCTCTGATTATCGTCGAAGCTTTATTCAGGTTGTTATATAGTTATAGAGCTAACTATCGGTGGCTAGCTAAAAACTATCAAGGGTATAGCATATCTTCATAGGATGTGCTACGCATACCTCTGATCTCTTTGTTTAGGCTTTACGAAGTTTTACATAGGTGACGTGGTAGGGGGCTAAACAGAACCACTTTTTAAAGAATGACAAGCATGAGGCGGTCTATTAAATAGTTAGCCATAACCTCTGACTAATGATCAGACTGGAGAGTTTGTGATCGTGGGGTACATGTACATCGGCCGGCGTGATACACCCTGAGTGACATAGATTCTTAATGAACGAGTAAATAAAAAAGCTGTAACTAGAATATAAATTTCAGAAGCATACTATAAGAAGGCAGACAACAGACAATTTGCCTTCCAACCTAAATTCGAGGTCATATTAAAATGGAGTCAGATTTGAGTTAAACCTAAATTGAATAACTCTGAGCGTTGAAAAGACCGAACACGCAAGAAACCTTCAGCCACCACTGGATACCTTCCTTGGGCTACGTGCGTGGACCTTACATTGGCCTGGGGAGGGGCGGTATCCAAAGCAAATCAACTGGTCATTGGGGTTCCTCAGGGATCAGTTCTTCACTGCCACTCTAACTCTATAACATGATTTCACCATCCAGCTAGGTTAATCAACAATTATCCAATCAAGTTCAGTCAAAAAATTTGGTGTAATCTTTGATGATCAGCTGACCTTCAAGGACCACACTGCACACAGATTTGCTTTGCACAACATCAGAAAGATCAAGCTCTTCCTAATAGAGCATGCTGCACACCTTCTTGTTTAGGCCCTTGTCATTTCTAGACTGGGCTATTGCAACACTCCTCTGGTTGGACTTCGATCATGTACAATCAAACTTCTACAAATGATTCAGACTACAGCAGCACGTCTGATCTTCAACGAGCCCAAAAAGGCCCATATCACACCTCTCTTTATCTCCCTGCACTGGCTGCCGGTTACAGCTTGCATCAAGTTCAAGATATTGATGATTGCATAAAGAAAGAACAGCCACAGGCTCAGCACCCTCCTACTTCCATTCACTCTTACAAATCTACATCCCCTCCAGAAGCCTGAGATCCGCTAGTGAGCGACGCCTCGTGTGACCCATCGCAGAGAGGCTCAAAATCACTTTCCAGAACATTTTCGTTTACCGTTCCATGCTGGTAGAATGGTCTTTCCACACCCATCTGGAATGCTGAATCCCTGACAATTTCAAGCGACAGCTGAAAAATCTCTCTTTTGTAAACATTTGACTGCATCCTAATTTAATAAAAAGAACCTTCACTTTCAATTTCCTTAATCCCTCCCTCTTGTAGCTTGTACTAATCTGAGCGATGTCTAAAAATTTGTATTATGAGCACTTCCTGTGTTTATTTGCCTCTTTATGATGAATTGCATGTTGTGTTCCTCAATTGTAAGTCACTTTGGATAAAAAACGTCTGCTAAAATTAATAATTTGGAGTCAGAGCCGAGTGTTGACTTTTTACCCAGGTGACAGATAGAGTGAACAGTTTCTCAGAAGAAGGCGCACTGAGAAGTATCAAAGACTATAGAATGCCCAAGACGTGTCCTCGATAGTTTTTGATTGTGTAAAAAATACAAGCGTCAATATGGCTGCTCCATTGCCTAAGACCAGCTGCCTTCCAGCTAAAAGGAGCCAATCAGCTATTGGTAAGTCATTGCGTCACTGACGGCCTTAGAAGTGCCCGTTGCCATAGAAAACTGTCAGGTGTCTGAGTACGCATGCTTAGACTGCTCATGCAGCATCTGTCTCCTGCCTGAAAAATACTCTTTTTTAAACGCTATTGGTCAGGAACGACGAAACAACATATATAGAACAGTTGTTGTCAAACATTTCATTTTGCGATTTCAAATATGAAATCATCATAAGCTTATGGCGAACAGTTTTTTTGGAGATTTGATGTTTCTCCATTCAAAGATAAAAAAACGGCAATTTTTGTATGCCCTAGAGGCATTTCAAAGATGGCCACTGAGTGACATGACTTGCCTTAATGGGACTTTGCGCAAATCACTTGAAATAATGTCATTACCCCTTTGTGGACACTACATCATATGGCAACTTGGCCCCATAGAGGGATTGTAACATTAATTTTAACAGGAAAATGATGCTTGAATCTCCATCTGTATCTCATCATACGGCGATTTTCATTGTAATTCTTTATCACACATTTACTGAATTCCAACATAATTACCGATCACCACACAGTTTATGTTTTTGTATATGGTATCCTTGTAATCCTTGACCATCAAAACATAGGGGTAGACATCACATTTTCTGTGTTATGTTTGGTTCAGGAGATATGACACAAAATATATAATTTGGTTATGGTGGAAAGTAAAATGGTGTTTTTGCGATGGTTCCATTTCTGAAAATGTTCAGGGCTGTAAACTGTACTAAGTTTTATGCTTTTATGAAAAAGTGCTAATTTTTTTCACATATCACCTGGACTATTTACCTATCCCTAAACCTATCCATTTCCACCCGCCCTGGACTCCCATTTCCCCCCCCCCTGAAAAAAAAAAAAAAAACCTACCCATCCCACCCCCTGGATCAAACTGTTCCAATTACTCTTATACTTATTGTTGTTACAAAATGTAGTTATATATGTCCTGGTACACATTTGTACTTACACAAACCATCCAAAAGGGGTTGTTATATGTGTGTAGTTACAGAAATATTCAGCTCTAGATAATATATACCAATGTGTACTTACACTGTGGTTACATACTACGTACACATCTAGTTACTATGCAAGTACACAGGTATTAGGGCCAATTAATATAACGTTGGCCCTCGTCTTGTATTTCTAAAGCAAACAAAGAAAAATAACTCTGAAGAATCTGGTAACGATCCAGGTGCTAGTTAATCACTGCCTTCATGTGTGGAGAAAAAAATATACGATGGAAGGCTAGCCACAACTGTGTTAGAACACATGAGTGTGAGTAATGATGAGCAAAAGTTACATTGTTAGGTGACGTAACCGTTGATTGTATTTTTTGCTTATCACAATGAATGTCATTGGGCTCTCCAAATACTCTTCAAAAGATCTCTCTTTTCACGTGTTTTGCACTTTATCTAAATTAGATCATACACGGCTTTGGAATGCTATGTGGGGGGAGTAATGATTAAGTTTTCATTTTTGTGTGACTATCACTTTAAATGGCTGACTAAGACCCCCTATTTCCCATTCTCAACCTCTATTGTGCTAAGTCCTACTGTCTTTGCAAGTAAAAACACTTCAGGTTTGACTTCAATACTTTTGAAATGGTGCGTGCCGTGTCTCTGTGCGAAAGGAGTTTTTTAATTGACGCAGGTGCAATGAATCTTCCTGCAATAATGACCTCCTGGTGTGGGGTGGCTTTGACAGGCTTGTTTTCATTGGATCTGGGCTAGTTTGGAGTTGCTGTTGGACGTCAGAAGTCGTTGAGGAACGGGGTGTTCTGATGATATACTGCATTTGGTGTCAGCGCTCTCCTGTCATACGTTTCTTTTGTCTTTTGTATATATTCGCTTCCCCCTCCCCTTCTGCAGCCTACATCCACTCCAGCCAGATCATGGGCTGGGGAGAGAAAGCCATTGAGATCCGCTCCGTGGAAACGGGACACCTCGACGGAGTTTTCATGCACAAGCGAGCACAGCGACTGAAGTTCCTTTCAGAAAGAAACGATAAAGTACGTTACCACGATGATACAACTTGCCCATGCATGAACTTAATATAATTTTTTTTCTCTAATTTTTTGGTAGTTAACAAATGTTTAAAAAATAAAACACTTCATCTTTAAATTATGCTAGTCTTCTTTGTTTTTTTACATTTTTAACTTTTTTTTTTTATTATTTTTTATGTTTTGGACATTACCAATATTTCAAAGTCACACTTCACCTTTCAATTATGTGAGTCTTTACATGGGCCAGTGACATGATGCCATTTTGTTTGTCTTGCTTTATAATTTATTGATAATTTATTCATTCTTTATTAATTTTACTTTTTTCGGGGGGGTGATCATTTGAGTATCAGTTATACAATATTCTCAAATGAGTATTCTAGAACATATATTTGTTTTTTAATTATATATAAATTCAGTATTCAAATCTTTGAATCTTTTTTTCCTTGACTGCTTCAGACTTTTTTTCTTTTTTTACAAATACTTCATCATCAATATGATATCACATAATGCGAGAAAGCAATGTGATATAAATCCACATATTACAATCAATTATATAGAAATTGTAAGGAAAGTGTGTTTACAGTATTTATCATATGAATAATGTTATACTACCACGACATTTGTTAGCTGTTATAGTGTCTGATATTCTATTAGTTTTATTCATGTTTCAAATGAGTTCTTATTTTTATATTTTCCACTTGATTTCGATTTTAAAGTTTTGTTTTTTTGTAATTTTTAAACTTGTTTTTTCTGTTCTTATGTTATTAGAAATACTATAGTACATCAAGTTAAAAAAATGAAAATGAGAAATATTGCCTTGGAAAACAATACCAAAATGAAATAATGCCCTGAATGGAAATCAGAATGTAGTTCACTCACCATAAGGCCCGAGATTGAATAGTTTGGTCCTTTAAATGGAATAATAGGCAATATAATAACGTCCATTCCTCCATGTGGACTCTTATCTTTGTCGCAGGTGTTCTTTGCCTCAGTCAGATCAGGAGGCAGCAGCCAAGTTTTCTTCATGACCTTGAACAGAAACTCCATGATGAATTGGTAATTCATCCCCGCCCATCCCTGCATTGTATCTGTGGACCTATTCTACTTTATTGAAAAGTGTGAAAAAAGGAAAGACGGGAAAATCCAGGTGTGCTGGATAATCTGGCAGACTGCAAAAAGACCAAACCTTGCTGGGACCTTCTCAGAAGAGTCAAAGACAAACCCAAAATCCGCACGTCCCCACCAACCAAAAAAGGGGCGCCGGAGAAGAACAACTGGTCTGCATTATTTTTTATGGCTCTTTCATTAACATGCGTGGGGTTCTGGTGTTTTTGTCGTTAAAAAATCTGTATCTAGATTCTTCTGGAGGTCAAGACTGGAATATGGGGAATAAGACCCACAGAATAGAGTGAATATTTGTACTGTTAAGACACTTTTTGACAATAATTTATCACGGTTGTGCTGAACGTCAGTAAACCTCCCTTGTGGGATGAATCCATTGAGGCTGGTTTGTGTGATCAACCTCATTTCTTTTTTATGTTTCAGCTTGGAATGCACACAGATGTTTGTGTCATGTGGGATATCACTCGAATGTCTGATATTTAAGACTTGTATGATACTTTGCCACATTACGTTGGAGCAGACACACTTTGGGCTGTCCACAGAATGCCTTAAATATAAATTCGCAAAGCTGCTCGTTTTTGTTTTTTAAGTCCATAATATATTGATGTTTATGCATATTTCTGTAAGGAAGGGAAAATGCTACTTTTTTGGATGGAAATTGATGCCTGCTGATATGGACGTATAATGGAAATATAAATTATCCTGAATACTCATACTGTGCATTCCTAGTTTTAGCCCAAAGCTCTATAGTATTCACATTTGGAACCTGTGGTTTGGCACTGTTTTCCTTGTGCTCAGGGAGATGGTGCTGTAGATCAGACCTTTTCCCATTCATTTCCATTGTCTTTACAACTTGTGTTATGGGTATTTTGGCAATTAGTTGATAGTGCACTCTAAATTCAATTTATTCTCATATCTCACTGCCATCATGATGCTCAAAACTGTTCGAACTTTCATTCCTAAGTTACACACAAAAAGAGACATTTAGCAGAGTGTTCGAGAGCTACTCTCCCTTCCATACAATGAGAGTAATGTGGGACCAAAGCGGTCACGCACACAAAACATCATAAAAGTAATCAGTGTGCACTATATTTCTAGTTTCTGAAGCCATATGATGTTTTGTGTGAGGAGCAGGCTCAAAAAAGTTGTTGAAAATCCTACTTGACAACTCTGGTCACAAATAACAACCTGGACATTGACAAAAAAAGTTGTAGACAAAAAAGACAATAAGGTGAGTCATTTTTGGGTGAATTATTACTTTAATTGTTTTTACTGGCCCTATGAGAACATTTGAGGGTGAAGCTGGTCTGCAGAGATGATTCTTGAACGCTTTATCACAGTGCTAACTGCTAAGAAACAGTCTGAATACTTCAACTGACTGATAAATACTACAGAGCTTTCTATTGAAACATAAAAAAGTATGTTAAGATTCTGTTTAGAGTGTCACAGTTTCTTTGTAAGAGTGTGTGTATGTGAATGAATGATGAAATATAATGCTTTCCACCAACGATACAAAAAAGTAGATATGTTACCATTAACATACCAGCAATCTCAGTTGTTTTCATATCAGGAGTAACACGTGTTATTAGGATGTGCTGCAGTTTTGTATTTTTTAGTTCGTTTTCTCTTGACTTTCAGTAAAGTGCAATAAAGGCAAAGGGAATTGAGCCTGGTGAGTCGATTGTTCGCCAAATGTTTCTAGAGGGGCGCTCCCGACCACCTTCTGTAAATATCCACTTCAGTTTTGGAAAAGAGTCCCGCCTCCGATTCTAATGCATAGGAACTGTGAGGGTGTGACAGAAATGTGCGATGCTGTTTGTGGTTCTGTAAGATCCACCTCCTCTGTGTGAATCACATGAATCAGTGAACGCAAGGTAGTGTTTTGTGAGTAGAGCGTCCTTTTAGGCTACCTCGTTTCTGTTCACCTGGACCGGTTCAGTTTTCTATGTGGGTAATGATTATTGATGCCGTAAATTAAACCTTTGTAAGTGACACAGTGGAGGGGTGTCATTCCATGTAGACTGAGAGGTGATTTGAGTGTGGAGTGCCAGACAGAAATATTCGCAAATGGATGCTTTAAAAAGAAATAAATAAATAAAAAATCTTGGTGCAATGTCTTGTAAAACAGCCAAATCAAGCTTACACTTCATATTAGGGTGATTCTTCAATTAGGGCAACTTTTCAGTACCCAATGATGATTTTAAAGGGAAAATCTTTAAAAAAAAAAAAATTGTGTGTACAATTTCATTTTTATAACTTTTCTTAATCCAGTACTACTGTCATCACCGCCATGCCAAGAATCGTATTTTATCAATTAATTTAAAGATTTTTACATTATTGTGATTTATTTTTTTTTTTAAGAACAATCACACAAAAAAACAAAAACCTTTATAATTCACCAATTACTTTCAAAATCGCACTTGCAAAGTGCTTTCAAAAATATCGTATATATATATTGTTATTTTTATATTAACAGTTCAATGACGTTACATTTTTAGGATCCACCTTCTTCAAAAATGCCTCGAATTCTGTGCAGAATCGCTTCCATCTAATAGACTTGAAGGCTCTTCCATGATGCGGCAGCATTGTGAAATTCACCTGACACAACTAGGATCTTTTGAGACTTCATGTTTTTTGTCCATCAAACTGTGAACTGAGTGGATGTGTGTGTGTGCGCAGGTGTGAAGTACTTATTTGGTCTTCCCATTCATTTTATCAACACAATTGTGAGGTCGGTTGATTTCTTCATCTCTCATGCACCACCTTCAGTGGTGGAAAGTCTTTTGATGTGTGCTTGACCTCATTTTCGTTCTTAATATGGACATTAATACTGTAAGTACATCCTTTATATTCAGGCCGAGTGAGTTGTTGTTTTATTTCTGTATTTCTCTTATTTTTTTGTGTATTAAACTTTGAGATTTATAGCACAACCGAGCATTCTGGATACTGGCTGCATGTTATTTTTTTTGTTCCTGTGTGAGTGTGTGTGTGTGTGTGTGTGGTGATTTAAACATACCCATATTTTAATTTTGGTATTGAATTTTATAACAAAGACCTGTTAACACTCACCAGTTTAAAGAACATGAATCAGTCAATTCTACACTAAACTGAGAGAATTGATGGTTGCAAGATTACAAGCTTCTGTTAGACCATTTGAAGACTGAAACTGGTCATATCAAACGTACTTTTGACTAAAATGTATGCATGCTGTTAAGTTACATTTTAATTATAAATATATTTTTAAGGCTATTAAACTAGAGTTTTGTTCCAAATGTAACTTTAAATGTAGCCTGGACTTTTAAGAGATGGTGATCTCATCTAATCTGAGCCTAGTCCTTGTAGTTGGTGTTACATTTGATTGCTTACAATTTATTACATATTATAAATCAAACAAACAACAAAGTCACTCAAATCCCTTTTGTGTCATCTACAAAAAAGCCGAATCTTCTAAACCTAATATTTTATGGTCGTAAAACTTTTTACAATCCAGTTTTCTTGATATTCTGATCCATTTTATTTATTGTTTTGTACAGTGCTTTAATGCTGGTATCTCATTGTATTTAGAAAGCGGCAGTATTATTGCTGTTTATTTTTTAAGGGATTGATTATTTTAGCGTATTATTGATTAGTTTGAAAGAACTATGAAATCTATATTATAATGTCAGAGATGCTTTAATATGAGTGCTTTATTTAACTTGTTTGTTTTTTATTATTATAAGTTGTTGGTTTGTTTTCTTATTTTAATGCAGTATTGTTCAGTGCTCTTTCCTTATAAATTAAATTCACCCCTGATAACTGCACAAATGTTTTAATAGGGTTGTTTGTGGCTCTATTCTAGTCTTGTTAATCAATATTCAGTGTGTTTATGTTTAAAGAGGAACATCACAGAGAGAAGACTGCATATTAAATGTGATGGCAAAGCAGGTTGGTGGATCAGTCTAGAAAAGTTATTAGCAATAATGAGCATAACTGATTTTGTCAGTCTTCATGTTAGACCCTTTTCTACTTTGACTGAAACTCCAGTTTTTGATCTTATTCAGATGGAGTCAAGCGTTTCTGAATGAGAAGAATGTGAAATGGATAAATGGAAAAATTTGATTTGATTTTGGAAACTCACCCATTGTGTTCACTTGTCACCTAAAACAGTCAGTTTCTTTGCTTTTTAAAAACAATAAACTGACACATCGAACCAGACCATGTGTGCTGTTATACTTTATTTTTATAATAATTTGTAATATCAATAATTGATGTATGAAAAATAAATAATTATAAATGAAATCATGTATAAAATATAAAATAGATTGTATATTTTTATAATAATAATAATGCATATATTGTGTTTTGTCATATGCATTTTGGATGTTTGTGTTATACAAGTCTTTTAATGAGTGTAATCTTTAAGATGTGTATCGTTGACGGGCCAAATTCCACAGAACAAATTTATATACCGAATTGACATTTTTTAACTAGTTGTTTGAATACAAAACAAGACCACTGCTCGAAAGCCGTTGTGTAACTGCAGTTTTGACTCATTTATGGAGTATATAATTTGTTATATTGTATATTTTTTATACTTAGCTTCGCACATAGCCTCATCTCAAAATAATGCCCTCTTTCGTCTATTTCTCTCGCATCCAAGTTTGGAATACGTTTTTTTGAAAGACTTCTGTACCAAGGTCTACCATTTTTTCAAACACCTTATAACATGTGACTAATATTTAGTACAATTTTACAATAACTGTTCTATTTCTTCAATATATTTATAAAATGTTATATTATTTTTTGTGTGATGGCAAATCTGAATTTTCCAGCAGCCATTACTCCATTCTTCATTGTCACCTCGTTGCTCTCAGAATCATTTTTGCAAGATGAACTTAATTATTCGTTACCTTCCTCGCGGGTGTAGTATTAATAGTGTTGGGGAAAGTTACTTTTAAATGTAATGCATTACAGTATTGTGTTACTCTCCATAAAAAAAGTAACTAATTGCGTTACTTGGTTACTTTTTATGGAAATTAATGCGTTACGTTACTTTTGCGTTATTTTTTAAATCTGGACAGGGCTTGCTTTTTTGTTTTTAAAATAAAAAGTTATATTTTTTGGCAAATATAAAAGCATTTTCACACCAAAAGTGAAATTAATAAACCTCATGCTGACGGGAAATTACCAAGTTACGTCCAGTACAGTAAATCAGAGAAAGAAATTCATCACATTAGCAATAAAAAACACAATGTTTGTCGAGTATTTTTTGCTTATTAGACGGTTTGAACTGGACTCATTCGTAGTGTCAGAAGCGAAGACATTCTTTATAGAAGGGATTTAATACATAAGGATATTTTTTGTGGTTGTTGAACATTTATATTGCAGGTTTTCGTTCATATCTGAGTTTGCATTTTTTTTTATTTTGAGGAATACTGAATCTGTGTTGTTGTTGTTTTTTGTGAGTGAGATGAATTAATACATATTAATATTTATTTTAGAACTACAGTAACATGTGATTTCTCGACATGGGCACAGGAGAGCTGTCAATCAATAAATTGAAAAAAAAAGTAACTTGCTTTAATTATTTGAAAAAGTAACTCAGACATTCTCTTGTAAATAAAAAAGTAATGCGTTACTTCACTAGTTACATGAAAAAAGTAATCTGATTACATAACTCACGTTACTTGTAATGCGTTACCCCCAACACTGTATATACCTATGCTATATACATACTGGCTGAAATGTCATTTGAAATGAAAGCGGCACTATCACGATCCTAAGCGCTGTGAGGCACTAAGCACACACTTTAGTGTCCGCAGAAGAAGAGGAATCCCGCCCACTGTACGGATGCCGTATTAAAATTGGCCGCGCATGCGTGTTGACGTTCCTTTTTTTTCTTGGAAGTAAGTGCTGCACGGAGCGTGTTCGAACTGTGACGAAAAATTACACAGACCTTTCCTGTCTCGGTGTTGTCTTTAAAAGGCTGTCGGGCTTGAAAGCGTGTGTCTTGCTGTTGAACGTAACCGGGTCGTCTTGAGAAAGCGTGTTGCGGTGGTTCTTTAAGGTGGCTTGTGGAGCTGCTCTCTAGTTTGCAGGCCGCGAGCAAGCACTGCACAGCGCCGCACGCGGGAGGCCTTTCCCCGCGCGCAGTGACTTGACTGAAAAGAGGCACGTGAGAAACTTTGGCTAAACCGCACGAGACCCTTTTCCTCCGCTTTGTTACGTTCTAGATATCAGTCGTGGTCGTTGTTATATTGTGTGTCAAATATTTAGTTATACGGAAG